>VWYK01029186.1:0-61157 GCA_013399775.1 Semnornis frantzii | reverse complement strand
ACTCTATGATTCTATGACTGCATCCTGGTGATTCTCTCCAGAGAAGGACATTCCACAACCTTAAAAGTTAAGAATAATTTGGGTGCTTCATGTTCTGTGGCCACAGGGTGGGTTTTTTTGTTGTTTTTTTTTTTTTTCCCTTCCTCTCAACCCTTTCTTTGTAGCTGTCTAAAAGGATGATGCAGGTGCCTGAAGCCGACCTTCATGGACCCATTCCAACGACAACCTCGGCAGGCAATTATCGTGCGCATCCGGTCTGGCTAATGCTCTTGTTTACACTGCGGGCAGACTCCGGATCGAGTGTCCCTTCACCACCAGCAGTCTTTGCCTAAGCCAGGGCCACTGGGCCATGCTGGCAATTGCAAGGCTGCGAGCACGCCGGGTACCGATCTGCGCGCCGCCAGCTTGCTGTTACAGGAAAGCAAAGGCCTCAGGGAGCCAGGGCCTGGCCGCGAACTTCAGTGCACGAAGCGAAGCTGCCCCCAGAGATCCACAGGCCTGAGCGTGACCTGACCCAGCGCCGCGCTCGCTGTGCCGCATTTGTTAGCCCAGAGAGCCAAGCGCAAGCTGCCGATGGCTTCTCTGCAACGCAGACCTGTCTGGCAGCCACGGTGCCCAGGAATGTGCCAAAGCATCCAGCAGTGACAGGCACCCAATTAACAGATTACAGCTAACGAACACACACTGTCTGCACTCCTGGTTCCTTTCCCCCCACCTCTCCTCCTCCGCTCTTGGGGCTGACCTGTCTGCAAGCACAGGAAGGCGCAGCCCACAGTGGAAACCACCCTGCCCCTTATCACTGTGGGAAGCAGCCAGAAGCTTCTGCTTTTTGGTGCAGAAGGTCAGAGTCAAAACCACCACAGAACACCTAAGTTTTGACAAGGAGCACCAGACACCCTCACTGTACGTGTTGGAAAGGTCTGTTGCAGAAACCTTTGCAGCTAAACTGTCTGACAGGTGTTTACATCTTGCCATCAGCAACTCAAAGGCAGTGGGAGGTGGTGGAGAAGGTTTCACAGTTCTCCCATTGCTGAACCTCAACTACAACAGGCGAGATGCAGGTTTTCTGCTTGGAGCCATCAGAAGCCACAGGCATGCCACAACCATTTGCAGAGGAAAGGTCACCTCTGCTGGAACCTCAACAGCCCTGGGACACTCATCAGGCCTCACTGGAGAAGGGCTTGAGCCTACAAACCGGAGTTCAGTCACTCACTCAGCTTCACCTCATCTGAGTTGTTTGTTACTGCAGACACCATGTGGTGGACTGTGACCTGCTAACAAAGCCCAACCAACGCCAGCAGCAGCAAGGCAGAAACTCCTTGATGGGCTACTGCCATGGCCACACACACACAGATTTACTCCTTGATGGGCTACTGCCATGGCCACACACACACAGATTTACTCCTTGATGGGCTACTGCCATGGCCACACACACACAGATTTACTCCTTGATGGGCTACTGCCATGGCCACACACACACAGATTTACTCCTTGATGGGCTACTGCCATGGCCACACACACAGATTTACTCCTTGATGGGCTACTGCCATGGCCACACACACAGATTTACTCCTTGATGGGCTACTTCCATGGCCACACACACAGATTTACTCCTCTTCTCTCCTTAGTTTCTTCTCCTCTGCATTGCNCACACACACAGATTTACTCCTTGATGGGCTACTGCCATGGCCACACACACAGATTTACTCCTTGATGGGTTACTTCCATGGCCACACACACACAGATTTACTCCTTGATGGGCTACTGCCATGGCCACACACACAGATTTACTCCTTGATGGGCTACTGCCATGGCCACACACACAGATTTACTCCTTGATGGGCTACTTCCATGGCCACACACACAGATTTACTCCTCTTCTCTCCTTAGTTTCTTCTCCTCTGCATTGCCTGGACAGTCCTGGCAGTTGAGGAGGTCCAGAAGGAATCTGTCTGCACTTTGTTCAGTCTTTACAAATGATCTTAGTGCAGTATCTATGTGTGTTAGACAGGCTTTGCCTTCAGCCAGATCCTCCAACAAGCCCCAAAGCAGAAAACTGCCACTGCTCTGCACTGGTGGTCAGACCACCTCAATCTTTATGCATTAAAGATCATTACTCTAATTGCTCTCTTCCTCCCCATGTATCACAGCACACAGAGCCCTCTTGGCACTCTGCAGGTCTCACATACCATCCCAAAAGTCACGTGTGGCTGGTTTAGGTACATATTAAACCAGGCACAATAAAAGTAGTACTTCTAGCATGTAGTGAGACATTTCCAGTGCTTGTTAAATCTCTGATGCTTCGGTGAAGTTTATTACAGTTCTAGGACTAAGTTACTCATGGGCAGGGATGCAAAGTCAACTTGAAAGCTACAAAGTCAACCCAGGATACTTCTGGTTTGCTCACTTTAACACTAGGCACGAGGAGTCATTAAAGTTGGCAACGATCTTTAAGACTGTAGAGTCAGACCATGAACCCAGCACTGCCAGGTCACCACTAAACCATGTCCCACACAGCCCTCTTGTTTCTCCAGGGCTAGTGATTCCATCACATCCCTGGACAGCCTGCTCCAGGTCTTGACAACCCTTCCATCCTCTGGTGTTCCTTGCTATCTGGTGCCACCTTGCTGCCAATCCATCAACACAAATGACAACAGTGAAGCACCGAGGCTTTGGGGTGAGGTGTGCAGTGTGTCAGCCCCACGCCACCAGGCTTCATGAAGGAACAGCTGGCTGAAAGGTAATGAAACCATCCCAAAACACGATCCTGAGGTCTCTCCTCATCATCTTTGGAGAACACAGCTCTTCTGGCTTCTTCCAAGCTCTAGTTCCACTGTTATTCCTGCACTTGCTCTCCACCATTTCGGCTTGAAGTCTGCAGAGGTCAGGCTCCCTCTGTCTCCTCGCCGTCACACCTCAGTCACCCTCCGTTCCTCACAACCCTCATCTCTTTCACTGACCTCATCACCCCGTGTATGGCACCACAGAAATGCTCTCCACATGGAAACATCAATGGCAGAGTCTGCCCCAGCCTGCCCTGCCAACACTTGTCTAAGAAGCAATCAACTTCCCATTCCTGGGACTCAGAAGGCTTCTCAACCAACTGCTCCGCTGTTGAAGCCACTTGATGGATGCTGATAGCACATCCAACTGACGGCACCAGGGGGCCCAGCTTGCCTCCCTGCCTCAGACACTCACTGTGCCATGGGTGGCTGATTTGTGCCTGTTTTTTCAGAAAGTTGACCACTTGGCAGGCAAAACATCCCAGCAGGCTTGTGAGGAGCTAACCTTCCCTTGCTCTGAATGGCCACCCAGGGATCCGCTGCACTTGGGAGATCCCAAGGAGAAGGATTACAGAGCAGCACCAAGATACTGTTTCCTGAGAGCTTCAAAGGCAAGACTGCTCTGCAAAACCAACTCTACCACCCACCAAGGTCCTGCTGAAGCCTTCCAGGGAGACTTGACAGATGAGCTGAGCAACTCCTCACTTTCACAGTAGCAACAGGAGCCCTCGGGGGGGAACGAGCCCCACATATTGCACAGAGCGAAGCTAGGATGTCATGAAAGGCAGCTCCATAAAGGCTTCTTTATAGATGACTCTTCCTCACCAGCTTGAGAGTGACAGCTCCCAAGCATTCACGGACTGTTGGAGTGGATTCAGTTTCACAGGCAGGGATGTGGAGGTGAAGGGCAACCACCTCTGGCCCTCTCTGTTCCCCATCCATCCTGCCTCAATCAGCAGGTGAAAGGAGCGAGCAGGGCTCCTAACTCCAGCGGTGTCTGTTTCACTGCCTCACAGCCGCCTGCAATTAGAGGGCACAGCAGGGAGAAGATTCCTCCTCCCACCTGCATGTGCCACCTCCTGCTGGTCAGGCCCCACCGCAGAGGCCTGAAAGCACAGCAACCTGCACCAAGGTGGATGGACCCTCAGAGCTGAGGGTGCTCAGGAGGAGGCAGAGTCTACGGCAGAATTTCAGCGCAGTAAAACCCAAATGAAATGTGTTCAGGTTCCAGTGCAAGGTCCCATCCTGCTGAGGCTCTTCAGGGAGTCCCATCAGTGGTGTACTGCTTGTTTCACCATCAAACAAACATGGGAACAAGGAAAGCAGCACTGGGTGATGGTGATGCTTTACTGACTCACTCTGGGCACACAGCCTTGGAAAGAAATACATCAGTTCTTTGCTGACTTCAGCAGATGGGCACAGCAGGCTGGCACACATGGCACCAGCCCCCAGACCTGGCACACATGGCACCAGTCCCCAGGCCTGGCACACATGGCACCAACCCCCAGGCCTGGCACACATGGCACCAGCCCCCAGACCTGGCACACATGGCACCAACCCCCAGGCCTGGCACACATGGCACCAATCTCCAGGCCTGGCACACATGGCACCAGCCCCCAGGCCTGGCACACATGGCACCAGCCCCCAGACCTGGCACACATGGCACCAGTCCCCAGGCCTGGCACACATGGCAGCAACCCCCAGGCCTGGCACACATGGCACCAACCCCCAGGCCTGGCACACATGGCACCAACCCCCAGGCCTGGCACACATGGCACCAGCCCCCAGGCCTGGCACACACGGCACCAGCCCCCAGACCACAGCATGAAGAGCTCAATGGATCCTGAGCAAACCCCAAGGGACAGCCTAAAGCCCTGACCAAGGTGAGAACAAACATCTCCTGCCTGAATTGCTGATGTGACATCTTGAGGAACTCAACACCCAGCCATAGGTAGTAAAGTCTGTTCCTTGCTTCCAAACTACTCATTTCCTCCCTTTCTTTCTCCTGTCTAGCCCAAGAATCTCCCAATGAAAGAGGCTTTGATTGTTTGTTTGCTTTCATTGTTCCAGGCTGCAAAGTGTCGACAGGCTCCACAGTTTCCAGTGCCATGCCCTAACGAAAGAAACCCAGGCAGCACTCTCCATGTAAGAGAAGTGCTAACAGAATATGTTTGCACTCTTGATTTTGCTGTTGTTCTTGTTGTTTGAAGGCTCCAGGGAGCATCCAGGCACTCTGAATTCCTCACCATGCCAAAACATCCTTCCTGGATGGAGTGGTGGACTCTGACCAAGTCGGAGCAGAACAGAGCAGGGGGCTGTGTCATTTTAGTGCTACAACTACAAAAGCCTGTGCTAAAGTAACACCAAGACTGCCTTCAACCCACCACAGCACGAAAAAAACAGAGTTAAGGCTCTGAGGCTGCTCTGAGCTCACATCTTTGTGTGCCTTTGCCTCTATGTAGCCCTCTTCTGCAGAGCACAGCAAGGAGCAGCTTGGATTTTGAGCTCTGACTCTGAAGCCTCCTTTTGTGAGCTGACAATTAACACTGATGAAAAACCAAACTACTAGAATGTGCCCTTCTCAAGTACTGTTGGGTTTGGGGCACTAAAAAAAAACCCAACAAACCACTCAGTACCCTGAGCCTAACAAGCAAGAAACAGTGGTTTGGCCAAGACCCTGGAATGCCCTTCCTGGTGCACTGGGCTAGCCACAGTCTGAGGGATTCTTTCACGGCTCCCTGGCAATGCCTGTCTGACAATCCCTGTCTGAGCACATCTCCATGAGCATTCACAGAAAGCTGCAGCAGGCAGACAGAAAATGTCTGTGCCTGCCACCTGTGCTGGGTCTCCATCAAGGAGCACCCTTCCCCATGAGTTCTCTGGGCAGGCTCAGCACCAGGGTGCCACACACTGGAGTCCAGCCTCATCTTTAGGAGGCTCCAATCCAGCTCACAAACCACCTCTTGCTGCTTCTTAGATGTGTCATAAGTGCTCTGAGGCAGCTTCTCATCAAGGCCCAAATGGTTTTCAGGAAAGAGAGAGCAGCTGATGCCACCAACAAGGACACAATGGATGCTGCTACCACCACAGCAGGAGGGACGACTCTGAGAGCATAAAATCAGGCCCCAAAGGGCCCTCATTAAACATCTGCAGGCATCTGTTTGGTCATTTTGGTTGGGGGTTCTCTGTTTGTTTCTTGGGGAGCTTTTAAAAAGCAATTCCCTCCATCTTCTCCTATGAGGACAGGCTGAGAGAGTTGGGGCTCTGCAGCCTGCAGAGGAGAAGGCTTCCAGGAGACCTTGGAGTGGCCTTGCAGGATCTGAAGGGGGCTACAGGNGGTGATTCTGTGCTCCACAACCTCCCTGAAGGTCTTCTGTGCTCCACAACCTCCCTGCAGGTCTTCTGTGCTCCACAACCTCCCTGGAGGTGTTCAAGGCCAGGTTGGATGAGGGCTTGAGTGACCTGTGCTAGTGGGAGGTGTCCCTGCCTATGGCAGGGGGGTTGGAACTGGCTGATCCTTGAGTTCCCTTCCAACCTTCCATTCTATGATTCTATGATTATCTCCTTTCACCTCTTCCAGGTTTCCTAGGGACATGTGGGGTGGAAGTTGGATGGAGACACTGAAACACCTTTGTGACATGGAAAGAAATGGCCTCCAGCTGTGGAGCACCTTGGTGCCACCCTGCTGACAGGTGAAACACAGAGTGTGTTCTCAGCAGGCTCTCACCATACCCTGAAGGGTATGGCCAGCTCCACCTTCCAGAGAGCAGATGGCTCATACAGTGCAAGGACAGGAAAGTCCTAAGGTTTAAAAAGGGCCTTAACAAATCCCTGGCTTCAGACAAACTCTTACTTTCCACCAAGTGACCACAGCAAACATTTCCAAAGGCAATTTCATTCCACATGTGGCTTTAGGAAACAAATCCAGAACTTTCTTGGGAGAGAAATTTCATGCACAGGTCTCTCTTGTTATCAAAATTATTGGGTCACCCTGTGCAGGTAACTTTTGAAAAGGAACTCAGCAGGAAGTTGGAGTGGACCAGCACCATGAGGTCCACCACAACACCAGAGTACAGCTCTGAAGCTGCCTTCCACAGGCACTTGGGAAAATCAGCATAACCTGGGTCTGGGGAAACAGAGAGGAGTGACAGAGGAATGGTGGGGGCTGGAAGGGCCCTCTGGGGACAACCCAGTCCACCCTCCCTGCTAGAGCAAGTTCAGCTAGAGCAGGTTGCCCAGGAGGCTCCACAACCTCTTTGGCACCCTCACAGAAAAGAGATTTGTCCTCAAGTTCAGGTGGAACCTCCTGGGTTCCAGCTTGTGTCATTTCCCTTTGTCCTGGGCACCACTGAAGAGAGTCTGGCCCCATCCTCTTCTTGCCTGCTGCCTTAGACATTGATCAGCATTGCTCAGCTCCCCTCTGGGGCTGCTCTTCTCCAGGCTAAACGACCCCAGGGCTCTCAGCCTCTCCTCCTCACAGAGCTGCTCCAGGCCCCTCAGCAGCTGTGGAGCCTCTGCTGGGCTCTCTTCAGCAGTTCTTTGGCTCTCTTGAACTGGGGAATCCAGAACTGAACTCAGTACTCCAGGGCAGAGTACAGGGGAAAGAGAACCTCCCTTGACCTGCTGCTCGACCTGAAGCTGACATCTGCCCTTGTGTGAAGCTTCTGGACTCCTGGAAAAACATCCATCAGATCCTCAGGTGTTAGGAAACAAAATACCATTTACTTGGCAGTGATCTGTGGGGCTGCAAGTCAGACATCTGGCCTGCCTCTTCTGCTCTCCATCGGCTGCTCAGACTCCTCAGGCCTTTGTGTTTGCACAGGACCCAGCAAAATGGGCAGCTGTTAGCTGGCCCTGCAGGCACCACAGTAATGAAGGCAATTAGTAAGGGGGGCAGGGGGCATTATCCAAGAGATACCAATCAGGGAAAGGAACTCGGAGAGGAGTAACAGAAGTAATTTAGAGCCTGGAGATAGGATCTTAAAAGCAAACCCCTATATTTAAGGGTAATGATAGAAGCAGCTGAAACCCATGATTGCTGAGCAATTAAGAACCAAGGCTGCAGCATCTGCCTTCACACCTCTTGCTTCCTTGGTGCCCCAGAAGATGACATTTGCAGTGAAAGACTTAAGAGGATTCAACATTTCACTTGGTACAGCTTGGGAGGTGCAGGCAGGGCATGCAGGGATGCCCTCAAAGGGCTTCAGATCTTGGAGACGGGGAGGAAAATATGGCAGAGGTCATGTTCAGTGATGAAAGCAAACATCAGTAACCATGGACAGGATGCAGGGTAAACACAGGAGTAAAGGGATGCAGGTAAAAGGAGAGGAGAACAGAAGTGAGATGTGGAATGTAAATGGCTGTCTTCCTATGGTCAAAGTCCCCTTGCAAAGGGCATTAGAATCATGGAATTGTTTGGGCAGGAAAAGATCTTCAAGGTCAGGAAGCCCAACCATTAACTCACCATTGCCAGGTCACCACTAAACCACAGCCCTCAGCACCACATCTCCATGGCTTTGAAATGCCTCCAGGGACAAGGACTTCACCACTACCCTGGGCAGCCTGTTCCAGGGCTTGACAACCCTTTTGGGGATGAAATTGCTCCTTGTGTCAAACTTAAACCTCCATTAGCAGATGCTGAGGCCATTTCCTCTTGCCCTATCACTTGTTACATGGGAGAAGAGACCAACTCTCACTTCACTCCAGCGTTATCCCAGGGAGTTACAGAGAGCAAGGTCTCTCTGGAGCCTCCTTTTCTCCAGGCTGAACCACCTCAGCTGCGCCTCACCAGACTTGTACTCTGGGTGCTTCAGCAACACCACTGCCCTTCTCTGGGCATGTTCCAGCACCTCAGAAACATCTCCCTCAGCCCCAGCTCTGGGAGGGTGATTTGTGCCCCAATATTTGGGTAATTCTCTAAAGCCCGTCTTTGGGTCACACATCTTTGCCACACATCATGCCCAGCTGTGGTTTGTACTGAAGATGACCAGGACACAGCAGAGTCCTTCTAAGTAAAATAAATAAACAGATAGATAGGTAGTGACCAGGTGCCCACACTGCAGCCTTTAGCCAGAGCAGTGCATGCACTTGGGAGCACCAACTTGGGAGCTGTCAGGCCAGAGATGGGAGCTGCAGCAGGGCAGCCTGCAGGGGGATGGCAGGCTACAGAACAGCTTGGAGGTGGAAAACAGCAACTGGCAGTGCTATTAGGTGTGCTCACCTAGGAAGTAGGTGAGCTGAAACTCATGAGTCACCTTTTCATCTCTGCTTTACTGCATCCAATGATTAATGTGGCAACTACTCTGTCTGCAACTTCTCTTATGACCAAAACCTTTGGTTCCAGGAGACAAGCAGGTACATGTGAGGAGGAGACACCTCGGCGAGACAGATAAAACTGATCCTCCCTCTGCCATGGCTTTCAACTTCTCTTGCATCTACCAGCAAAACAGGCAGAGAAAAAAATCAGCCAAACCAGTTTCTCACCACTGCACACTCATGGTCCCTCTCTCAGCAGGCTCAGGGCTGGCTCTGAGGCTCACCTACTGTCTTGTTTTCACTCTCAGATCTCATTAGACTTTGGAGGGCAGGGAAAGCACCTTTAACTGTCAGACATAAAAACAAGCCACAAAGCAACAGCCCAGGGCTTCCTGCCTGTGGGAACAAACTGCATGCTGGCCTGGATGCTGCCTTGCAGCTCTTGAAAGAATTGTCTCCATCTTCCTACCATCAAATGGCTTCAGGTAAGAGAGCACAGAGATGGTGAGAGCCTTGCAGTGTCTTGTCAAGACACAGAGCCACGAGGTCTGGACCATTCAGCCCAAATTTGCAAGGGCTTGCCAGCAGCCACCATGCCTGGTGCTGGCTATGGAAGCCCTGGACCATGTGGTCCATGCCAGCAGTGGGAACTGGGCTATGTCTCACTTGACGCAGGTTTAACTCACCCAAGTCTAGGACTCAGTCAACAACCAAGTAAGATGGTTTTAAAAAAACTAATTTATCATCCTAAACTTTGCTAAGGAGCTAAGATGTGTGCCCAGGAACACCAGCAGCAGCGCTGCACCTCCCACCAACAGCCTGTGCTGTTCCCTGCAATGGAGCAGGAGACTCAGAGATTCCTTCAGAGATCCACTGAATACCAGGTAGGAAGGCAGCTCAAGGATCATCCAGCCCAACCTTTCAGAGCAAGAATACAGCTTAATCAAGCTGGCCCAGCACACTGTCAAGCTGGGCCTCCAAGCCAAGCATGGAACCAAGACATTCAAGCTTCCCCAAGTGTGTCTCTCAGGGTTATGCCTAAGGGATGAGTTCACACTGCAGCTTTTCTCTTCTACCTTGGCTCACCCCTTCAGAAACACAGCCAAAGCAGGCCAGAAGGTTCAGAAGTCATTGAGGGAAATTAAGATGGACACAAAAATAGAACAACTGCACATTTTATGGCTAAAAGCTGCTGTCTAACTTTGTGTCTCATCTTGAACTGAAAAGAAACCCAACCAACTACACGAACAAACCAAACCACCAAAAACACAACAGATAAACAACCACATTCCAGTAGCCATGGAAAAAACACAGCAGAGAGAGGAAACCTGTGTGAGAGGAAGAGCAGAGACAGAAGGGAACTGTGTTCCTGAGGGGAACATCCTTTTATTAAGCGGCACTATCAGAGCTACTAAGAAAACTTCATGCATCAGAAGGAGATTCCTTGTTAGCCAGCTGGCCAGCAGCCAGCACCAACCCACAGGAACCACAACACAGGAAAACACTGCACAAAATGGACAGTGAGCCCCAGAGCTGCTGCACATCCAGGGACTGAATGGACAGGCAGTGAGCAGCAGAGCTGCTGCACACCCAGGGACTGAATGGACAGGCAGTGAGCAGCAGAGCTGCTGCACATCCAGTGATGGAATGGACAGGCAGCGAGCAGCAGAGCTGCTGCACATCCAGTGATGGAATGGACAGGCAGTGAGCAGCAGAGCTGCTGCACATCCAGTGATGGAATGGACAGGCAGTGAGCAGCAGAGCTGCTGCACACCCAGTGATGGAATGGACAGGCAGTGAGCAGTAGAACCTCCATGTCTAAGCCCTTGCCCATCCATGTGCCTCCCACAAGACAGGCTCCTGCCTGCCTTTCTCTAAATCCTCCTCAGTGCTGAAGCTTGCACTTGCAGAGGAAGTTCAGCACCAAGGATTTATAGTTCTCTGGGCAGACAGAGCAGCCTGGAGTAAGGAGCTCTAATCCATTGAGGACATTCCCTCGCTGGAGTCCAGAGTTAAATTCTTCAAGTGCTGCAGACAGATTTGCTTTGGCAGGCAGCCACGAGTGTTGATCTGGCTTCTAGAAGAGATCAGCTCGGCTGTGCACTGCAGCAGCTGCACAGACTAACAGAAACCCTTCCTCCTCAGCTAACTTTCTTATAATAAACCCAGGAAAATGAAAAACTAAAACATTTCCAGCTGGCCTGAAGCTGTGGAGAGAAGAGAGAACTTATTGCATGTGCAGTCTTGGGGCTGACTTGAAAGCTCCTGGAGATCTTCAGTGGTATTTGGACATTTGGACAGAAGAGCCTAAGTCACTCCAGGAAGAAAGATGCAGAGGACTGAACTGCTTAGGTGCCTTTTGTATCTCAGCAAGGTTATTTATGGAGCTAAATCTATTTCACATTTTGCTTCCCTTCAGCCTGCATCTGGGGCTAAGCTCTGACAGTTACTCCATCACCTGATAACCCTTCCCCAACAAAGGAGGAGAATCAGGAAGAGAAGAGCCACAGGTTGAAATGGAAACCACAGAATCACAGAATGTCAGGGGCTGGAAGGGACCTCCAAAGATCTTCTAGTCCAACTCCCCCATTAAATGGATTTAATGAAAGAACCTAATTAATACCACTGCAAATACAGGACAGAAAGGTCAGCCCAGGAAAGTGCAGCAGTCACAACATCCAGAAAGGCAGAAGTCTGGAGCAAGGGAAGGGTGAGGAAGACTCAAAGCAAGAAACCCAAGCAAGAAGCTCTAGCAGAAGGCTCCCCTCTGCTCTGCAGGCTTCCTCCTCCATCCTCTGTCATGCTGTTGATGACCTGGGGCAGACCTGTAGCTTGCTGCAGCCAGCTGTGCTGGCTGACTCACAACTGCTGGTGTTCTGTAGCCCATGGCTGCCCTGGGATTCTACCCCAGCAAAACCAGGACATGTTTCTAGCGCAGCACTGGGTGTGGGAGAGCAACATTTAAACTGTGAGGGGGGGAAAGTAACTCCTGCTTCCCTGTAAAGCCTTAAATAGCTGAGTGTTGCTGTCAGGCCATTGTTACAAAAGGGCTCTTACAGAAGGATTTGAGGTGTAACTTGGTTTACTTCATCACTTCATTAATCGTATTTATGGGCTTAGAATTGTCCCAGGATGGGAAGAGAAGTCCCACTCTAAATTACTGTCTGTTGAAAACAGCAGTTTTGATTCTCTGGGCTTGACTCCTCTCCTCCTTACCACATGGTGATGGAATTACTCCAAATTTCCTCGAGCACAAGGGGGAAAATCAGGCTTCCAAGGTAGAGAGAGCTGACTGCTGCACTGGAGGAGGAGGAACTGATGCTTCCAGGCAATGACAGTTTTACAGGGCTGATTTTCCTCTACAAGGATCTGGATTCAAGGCACAAGCCAAATCGCTACATTTTCCTACCACTTTACTGAACAAAGCATTCATTTTTGTCTTTCCCATAAACTTAATCATCCCACACTGCTTTGGGAAGTTGCTCTGCACCAGTGAGCACTGCGATGCGGTGGGGAGGGCGAGGGACATTTTACCTCCTGCTTGGTGTGTTTTTTGCTCAGTCATTTTCCCTCTCTATGTAACCAAGGCAGAATGCTTCTGCAAAGCCACATTGCTTGGCAGCACAGCTCCAAGGTAAGAGGTTAAGTATAAACCTATCTGAAATAGAAACCTGAAATTACTTTTAACATTTTGAGAAGCCTGTCTGGGTTTCAGGTTGGAAACTTCCTTTCTCCAGCTACGTTCATTCCCGGGTGAAGGAGGCCAGAAGCACAAACACTTCCAGGCGGTGTCTTTTTCCCTCCTCATAGCTTTAAATCAATATTGTGTTAACATTTAGCAGTCCTAAAGAGAAATTTTAGAATCACAAACTGATTTGGGTTGGAATGGACCCTTAAAGGTCATCTAGTCCGACCTCACTGCAGTCAGCAGGGACATCTTCAACTAGATCAGGTTGCTCAGAGACTCATCCCACCTGACCTGGTACACTGCCAGGGAGGAGACTTCTACCACCTCTCTGGGCAGTTTGTGCCAGCTTCACCACCACCACTGCAAAAAACTTCTTTCTCCTGTCTGGTTTTATTTTAAAGCCATCAGTCCTTGTCCTGCTGCAACAGAAAGAATGCCATGTCCAAAAAGAACAAATTAAAAACAACTTGAAGAACAAACCAAAGATCTTTCCTAGCTGTACCTTCATCCATCCACACTTTCAGCTATCTCCTAGGCCCAGCAGTCCAAGAAGCATTACTGTGGTGGGAACACAGGAGCTGTGATGGCACCACAGCAGTGGAGCTTCACAGTGATGGAGTTTGGTGACACACTACTTGTCATGGCATTAGGTCATCAACAGGGTGAAGGCAGTTGGGAACTATTCATCTTTGCATGGCATTGCTACTGTCAATAAGGCAGAGCCAGCTGCATTCTTCTCTGCTGGGAATCACAGAATCAGCTGGGTTGGAAGAGACCTTTAAGATCAAGTCCAACCATCAACCCAGCAACACCAACTCACAACTAACCACTTAGCACCACATCTACACAAGCTTTTAAACCCTTTAGGGGATGGAGCAATGAGCTATTGCCCATGAAGTGTACAATGTTTGGCCTCCACAAGCACCCCTGTAATCCAGGAGACCTGGGACTGCCTGTCTTCACCCAAAACTCAACAGACCAAAGCATCTCTGGGTCTGGGTTGATGAAAAGCTCAAGATGAGGCTGCAGTNAAGAAAAGGAAGCTCAGGGGAGACCTTCTGGCTCTCTCCAAATTGCTGAAAACAGGCAGGAACAAGGCAGGAGGCAGTTTCTTCTCCAAAGTTCTAAGTGATAGCAGAAGAGGGAATGAACTCAGGTTGCACCAGGGAAAGTAATGACAGGACAAGAGGTAATGGATTTAAACTGGCAGAGGGGAGATTGAAACTGGATGTTAGGAAGAAGTTCTTTACAATGAGGGTGGTGCGACACTGGCACAGGTTGCCCAGGGAGGTCGTGGCTGCTCCCTCCCTGGAGGTGTTCAAGGCCAGGTTGGATGAGGCCTTGAGTGACCTGTGCTAGTGGGAGGTGTCCCTGCCTATGGCAGGGGGTTGGAACTGGCTGAGCTTTGAGGTCCCTTCCAACCTTACCATTCTGTGATTCTATGATAGCGAAGGTTCTTGCAATGTTCAGAAAACCTAAGATCAGTAGCTGCAAGAATTAAAACTGGGACTACCTTCCAAACCAAAGACAACCAACACACAGAGAAGGGAGAATTGTAGAGGGTTACTCTGAGATTCCTCCTCGCCTGAGCTGAATTCATTTGCCTGCGTTTCGCACTGCTGAGCCACGCGAACACTTCGCCGCTAACGCACTGCCTGCCAGCAGCTGAACCTCCACGACTATTTTTAAGGCATTTTAGTCTCCAAACAGCCACAGCTTTCCTCTTCAGAATCCCTGGGTTCACACCTTCGTGCCTGGAAAGGGACCAAGGCCTCTACGCTTCCTTATAGCTGGGAGGTTGCGAGCGCGTTGCGTGCTGCAGCGGGTCGAGTGCCAGGAAGCAAATGCAGACAGAAGTGCCACAGGGCAGCAGTGCTCACACCTGTGTGCCTTTCCCCTGCTGCTATTTTAACCGTTTTTACAGGATCTTTTTGGTTGAAAGAAGTGTTTAAGATAATCAAGTCCCAGCATTAGCCCAGCACATCTCCACAGCTTTTCAATCCCTTCAGGGATGGGGATTCCACTGCTGCCCTGAGCAGCCTGGCCCAGGGCTTGACAAACTTTCTGGGTAAAAAATTGCTCCTAATGTCCAATCTAAACTTATAGAATAGAATGGTTTAGGTTGGAAGGGACCTCAAAGCTCAGCCAGTTCCAACCCCCTGCCACCTCCCACTTGAACAGGTTGCTCAAGGTCTCATCCAACCTGGCCTTGAACACCTCCAGGGAAGTTGTGGAGTACAGAAGCACCAAATGTGATCTTCAATCTTCAATCACATTCTGTGCTTCTGTGCTCCACAACCTCCCTGGGCAACCTGTGCCAGTGTCGCACCACCCTCACTGTAAAGAACTTCTTCCTAACATCCAGTTTCAATCTCCCCTCTGCCAGTTTAAATCCATTACCTCTTGTCCTGTCATTACTTTCCCTGGTGCAACCTGAGTTCATTCCCTCTTCTGCTATCACTTAGAACTTTGGAGAAGAAACTGCCTCCTGCCTTGTTCCTGCCTGTTTTCAGCAATTTGGAGAGAGCCAGAAGGTCTCCCCTGAGCTTCCTTTTCTTCAGGCTGAACAACCCCATTCCCTCAGCTGCTCCTCACAGGACTTGTGCTCTAGACCCTTCACCAGCTTCCTTGCCCTTCTCTGGGCATGCTTCAGCATCTCAGTATCCTCCTTGGAGTGAAAGGCCCAAAACCAAGGCAGTACCTGAGATGCAGCCCCCTCAGTGCTGGGTACAAGAAGGCAATTCCTGCCCTGGTCCTGCTGGCCACACTATTGCAGATCCAGGTCAGGATGCTGTTGGCCTTCTTGGGCACCTGGGCACACACTGGCTCATGTTCAGCCAAGTGTCCACCAACACCCTCAGGTCCTTTTCCACCAAGCACTTTCCACCAACTCTTCCCCAAGTTTGGAGCATTCATGAGGTTGTTGCGACCCAAGTGCAGAACCCAGCACTTGGCCTTATTGAACCTTATCCCATTGGCTTGGGTCCTTGACTCAGCCTGGCCAGATCCCTCTGCAGAGCCTTTCTACTCTTGAGCAGATCAATGCTCCCAACCAACCTGGTTTCAACTGCAAACTGAGGGTGTCCTCCACCTGCTCATCCAGATCACTGATAAAGATACCAAAGTTTCTGCAGTCAAATCTGGCAGTCACTGGCAGGCCCAAATCCAACACGTGAGCCCATGGCATCTCAAGACAATGAACCTTCTTTGGGCTCCACAGAAGTGTCATGGGATGACAGATTGCTCCCTGCACCTCAAGTGGATTCAGAGACGTTCTCAAACCCTTATGGGTTAAAAGCAGCTCCAGCATGAATCCGAGACCCAGTGGTGAGGAGATCATTGATACAAGGGATTATGCAGATTTAAGAAATACCCTCAGCACCCAAAAGTTTTCAGAATGCAAACGACGTCAACTCTGCAAACAAGAGGCACTGCATCATGATGGCAGGAGGGACAAAGCCAGGGGGGCTCGACGGACAAAAAAAGATTGTTTTAATAGGAGAGAAGCATCAGTCATTGAGTCTTACTTCATTCAGACTTTCTCTCCTACCCATCCATCTTCGGTGCCAAGAGATGACAGGACCACCTCACTTTCCCCCCCCAGCCTAGGATATCAATAATGCCCATTTCTAGCCCAAACAAATGGCTTGCTAGAAAGGCCCTTTTCCCTCACCCGGCTTGCCAAGCCCCACGCATGCCTCACTACCTGCTATGGTCAACTTGGCTCTAACGGGGCCCCCTCAAGAGGTGGCCACCGATGGGTGGAGCCTTCCCCAATCATCTTCCCCAACAGCCACTTTGCCATTCATGGCTGTTGGGGACCATCTGCAGAAAGGGGAGCGGGGCAGGGGGGCTGCCGAGGCGAGCGGGGACACGAACGGGCGCACGCAGACGGAGCCTCCCCAGCGCGAATGCAAATCCCCGCGCCCTGGCGCAAACGCCTCTGCGCGCATTATCTGCGAACAAAGGTCCTCGAGGCGGGCGGGCTCTGCATCACTGCTCTCTCTGTTAGCACCACCTGCTTGGCGTCAGGGGGGAGAGTCGCCGAGTTATCTTTCTGCCACGTCTGCAGAAGCCAACAGGAGCACAATGGACCCTGCTGGCCAAGGGTCAGCCATGGCTTTCTTCTTCGCCCCTGTAGCACCAGCCCTTTTCACCTCCGCCATCTCCAGGAGCGCTCAATGAGGAGGTGGCTTCGAGCGCGGAGAGGAGGAGGAGGGGGGAAATATAGGTCTCTGGCGTAAATCACCCACACCGTTTCCCCTCCTCTCCCTTTCCTTAAGACCTGATGGTCTTCAGTCACACATCTTAAAAGAAAAACAAAAAACAAAAACACAAAGACTTACTTGTCTCAAGTCGATGAAGGCCAACTGCAGCGTGTCCCCTTGGAACCCAGGCACTGGGCCGGATCTGGCAAACTCTGTGGGAAAGAAAAGAGGATAAAAAGCGCCTTTAACTAACCATGGACAGGGAGATTGGCAGACGGATGACAGGGAAGACAAGAGAGGCTGGGGGAGAGGAGGACCGCGCTTCTAAGGAGTCATGTCTCCCTCCCTTCAGCGTCTTTGTTTGCCCTTCAAAATTCGTGTCATCAAAACACCATTAATTCCACCGTCCTGACAGCAAGGAAACTGTACTAATTCGACCTGAAATTTATTCCCATGAGCCGTACTGGGCTTCAGAGTATTTGTTTTGTGAATGGACAAACAACTTNAATCTTCAGCTGTGAAACTCTTTTCAGTTCCGAAAGCTATTTATATTTTAGGGCGCTGAAGGAATTTTCTAATTTCACGCCTGTCACCAGGCTCCATAAAGCATTCATCAAAAAAATATGCCCGGCCGCCTCCTCCATCCTCGGGCGGCGGCAGAGTCGCATTATCTGCTGGGCAGCTCCTCGGTGGCGCGGAGTCACCCGCGCGGCAAGGGCCGCGGCCATCCCGCGGCAGATGTAGGCGCGCTGGATGAAGACATCTGACAAGCGAGCAGCGCTGGCTTCCACGGCCAACGGAAGATTTCCAAGGCCACGTTTTACCTCCTTCCAGTGGAATCAGCCCAAAATTTCACCCTGCAGTCATTTCTTTTCCTCCTAATCCATTGCTTAAGCCAAGTGTAAAAGCGCCGAGGGGTACTTGAACGAATCTGCGCTAAGAGGACCTCATTGAGGACCTCACCCATGTCGTTTAGCAGCTCTGACTTGGGAGCGCTCATGAAGCCAACAACTTGCAGGGTGTCTTTTGAAGGTTCGCCTGAGGTTGGTTTTGCCCAACTTCACTGAATTTTCACCCTCTGCAGCTACACAAGTGATGGCTTTATCTCCGCTCTCCACCCAACCTTTCGTCACGAAGGGGACCTAATTTGTGAAGCCACAACTCAACACTGAGAAAGACTCAAGAGGGAGCTTCTGCTGTTGGCTGATGATGCTCCTGCAGACACTGAGGATGCTGTGTGCTGGGAAGAAATGCTTTCTTGAGACACAGCTGAGCGCGGTGGTAGAATGGAAGAAGGGAAAGAAAATACCTCAAAGCTCAGCCAGTGCCAGCCTCCCACCATGGCAGGGACACCTCCCACTAGAACAGGTCGCTCAAGGCCTCGTCCAACCTGGTCCTCAAGACCTCCAGGGAGGTTGTGGAGCACATTCAGTGCTTCTGTGCTCCACAACCTCCCTGGGCAACCTGTGCCAGTGTCTCACCACCCCAAAAGTGTAAAGAACTTTTTCCTAACATCCAGTTTCAATCTCCCCTCTGCCAGTTTAAACCCATTCCTCTCTGTCCTGTCATTCGATTGCATTCGGTGCTTCTGTGCTCCACAACCTCTCTGGAGGTGTTCAGGACCAGGTTGGATGAGACCTTGAGTGACCTTTACTAGTGGGAGGTGTCCCTGCCTGTGGCAGGGGGTTGGAACTGGCTGAGCTTTGAGGGCCCTTCCCACCTAAACCACTCTGTGATTCTATGATCTTTGCAGGGGAAGCGACTGGACAGAGACCGCAGCTGCTCAGCTTCCTGCCAGCTCCACTGACCAGTGCTGCACTACCCAGGCTGCAAACAGCCCAAAGAGAGTTAATATTCAGCCTCTGAAAACTGCTTCAATCAAGTCTAACTCTAAAGGCATTTTAATGCACACTGGCTATAAAATTTGACTGGTTTGCCTGTGCCAGCACACACACACAAGGGAGGACTGACACAAGCTTTCTGATTCCACTCTGCAAAGGATAAATCATCTTTACACATCTGCTCTACATCCCACTGCCTCCTCTGGAACAATTATCCTCAAAGCCACATCAATCCTAAACCATCCCCACTTTGGAAAACCATCTACCTGAGATGCTCAAAACAGTATCTGAGCATCTTCTCAAGAGATGAAGCTGTCCTGGGTGGCTTAGTGTCAGAGATGTCCCAGGGTGGAGGTACCCAACAAAGGGACTGAACTGCCACATCCTACCTCTCTAAGGATGGGGTCACATCGTGTTATTGATTATACTTTGAGAGACTCTGGAAAAAGAGAAACCCTGAGAGGACTGCAGTGAAAAAAAAAAAAGTCTATTTTGGACTGAAGGGCTTCACAGCTGCCAAGAATTTATTTAGAGGAGCACACATGGAGCTGTGAAACTGAAGATCTTCCCAAAAACATGAACTTCAAATCCTCACGAGAAAATGCCTCTGCCTGGATCCTGAATGGTTTCACAGGGCTCAGGAGTTTATCACTGCTACCATCTGCCCCCAAGTGACCCAGAACAGTTTTCATCCCAAGACATGGTCGCACCACAGCAGCTCACCCTTAGCTGCCTCCTGCAGAGGAGCTGCGCAGGACAAAGGCTGGGGCAGGGATGAGGTGACACAGCCCTTTACTGCTGCACAGTACAGTGATGGCAGCACACTGAACCCACACCAGTCCGACAGCAATCCTCATCAGAAGAACAGGTTGGAGTCTCTACTACTTGACATCCAAAAGTGAATCATAGAGTTGTAGAATCACTTTGGTTGGAAGAGACTTTCAGCAGGTCCAAGTGTTAACCCAGCACTGCCAGGTCACCACTCAACCATGTTCCTCAGCACCACATCTCCACAGCTTGCAATCCCTCCATTGCCCTGGACAGCCTGGGCCATGCCTTCACAACCCTTTTGTGGAAGAAATTGTTCCTCATGTCCAACCTAAACCTCCCCTGGGGCAACTTGAGGTTGTTTTCTCTTGTCATATTGCTTGTTCCTTGAGAGACCAACCCCCACCTCACAACCTCCTCCAAGTGAAATGACGTAGATCATATTATTTTCATTACAGAAGAAACGAGATCAAGACAGCTCTGACGTTAGAAGAGAGCTGCTCCAGCCCTTGGCTGGATGGAGCCTGAAGGAGCCTGAATGCAGTGCTTCACTCCAGAGCTGTTCCAAACACAGCCACACCTCCTGTAATCCCAGGTCACATTTTACATACCAATGCCACCAACTTATTTTGAAGGAGAAATGAACAAAGTCTTAAAGCAACAAAAGAGGGAAGAAAGAAGAGAACAGAGCTTCAGAGGAGAGACACAGCCAGTTCTTCTTGGTTTTAATCTCTTCAACCAGATTTCAGGATGATTTTCTCGGAACAGCCGAGCACAGTGCTGGCCTCAGTACTCTCGGGGTGGTTTGTTGTGCTGCCTGCACTAGGCAGGCAAGTGGCAAACATGGCAAAGCACCTACGGGACAGCCCCTGAGCAGAAAATCACAAGAGAATGGAGCAGATCAGTATGCGGCTGTTTGTACAAAGCATTTAGCCAGGCTAAAGGTTTGAGAGCCTTGTGTTCAGGCCAAAAAAGTAATGTCTGTGCAAGGGCTGCAGGCTTGGGCCACCCAGGGCAGGTCACAGGGGGACTCGAACCTCTCTTCCAAAACATTTCGCCGATGAAAGAATCAAGGAACAGGAACCGTTAAGCCCTTCACAATGGACAAAGAATAAAGAGTTCAAACGCACAGCAGAAAAGAGACATCCACTGGAAATTAATTATCCAGAACGGGGGAACCTCTCCTTGGACGCCGCGCACGGCTGCGCACAGGGCAGGCTGCGCACAGGGCAGGCTGCGCACACGGCACCCCACGCACGGCTGCGCACAGGGCAGGATGCACACAGGGCACCCGTGTATGGCTGCGCACAGGGCAGGCTGCGCACAGGGCACCCGTGCATGGCTGCGCACAGGGCAGGCTGCGCACAGGGCACCCGCGCATGGCTGCGCACAGGGCAGGATGCACACAGGGCACCCGCGCATGGCTGCGCACAGGGCAGGCTGCACACAGGGCACCCGCGCATGGCTGCGCACAGGGCAGGATGCACACAGGGCACCCGCGCATGGCTGCGCACAGGGCAGGCTGCACACAGGGCACCCGCGCATGGCTGCGCACAGGGCAGGATGCACACAGGGCACCCGCGCATGGCTGCGCACAGGGCAGGCTGCACACAGGGCACCCGCGCATGGCTGCGCACAGGGCACGCTGTGCACAGGGCACCCTGCACACAGGGCACCCCATGCACAGCTGCGCAGAGGGCACAGGTGGCGACTGCACTGCTCAGAACCATCTTCCTGCCTCAAAACCACCACCAGGAGGGTTAAGGTTTTCACTGAATCACCCAAGCCTGCCAGAGCTCACAGCAGCAGAGCGATGGAGCTTCCACAGAACCACAGAACAGGCTGGCACAGGTTGGCCTGGAAAGGACCATAGGGCAGCAATGGGCCCTGGTGGCCAATAAGGCCAATGGGACCCTGGGGGGCATTCAGAAGAGTGTGTCCAGCAGATCCAGGGAGGTTCTTCTTCACCCCCTCTACTCTGCCCTGGTGAGACCTCATCTTGAGTGCTGCCTTCAGTTCTGGGCTCCCCAGTTTCAGAGGCACAGGGATCTGCTGGAGAGAGTCCAAGGGAGGGCTGTGAGGATGCTGAGGGGACTGAGTACTGCCTGGGGAGGAGAGGCTGAGGGACCTGGCGCTGCTTAGTCTGGAGAAGAGAAGACTGAGAGGAGACTTAATCAATGTTTATCACTATCTGAGGGCTGGGGCAATGGACAAGGAGTAATGGATGGAAGCTGCAGCACAGGAGGTTCCAGTTCAACACAAGGGGAACTTCTTGGCTGGAAGGGTCCCAGAGCAC
Source organism: Semnornis frantzii (assembly GCA_013399775.1). Lineage (NCBI taxonomy): Eukaryota > Metazoa > Chordata > Aves > Piciformes > Ramphastidae > Semnornis > Semnornis frantzii. Next base: position 39,318 of record VWYK01029186.1, on the reverse strand, counting down.
TGGCACAGGTTGCCGAGAAAGGTTGTGGAGTCTCCTTCCTTTGCAGGTCTGTCTGGATGTGTTCCTGTGTGCCCTGAGCTGGATTGTCTGGTCCTGCTCTGGCAGGGGGGTTGGATTCAATGAGCTCTTTGGGTCCCTTCCAACCTCTGACATGCCGTGAGCCTGTGGCCTGCAAAGGTCATGCAGTCCAACCCCTATGCACTCAGCAGGGACATCCTCAACTAGATCAGGTGGCCCAGAGCCCTGTCCAGCCCCACCTTGAATATCTCCAGGGATGGGGCCTCAGCTACCAGATAACACAGCCAAGGAGGAAGTGGCGAATGGCCAATCCAGGACCAGTAACAGCACATTTTGGCTGTAGGATTCCCCAAAGCAGCTGAAGACATCTGTGATTACGACTGAGTGCCCCCAGCAGTGGGTTGGTTGAAAAGGGGGAGGTTAATGAAATTTTAAACTGAGTTTTTACAGGGCATTTAATTTCTCATAAAGCAGCAGTCAAAAGACTTCCGAGATTATGGAACTGTTTATTTTATGATCTAAGCATTCTCTAACCAGTCTGCCTCAGCCACTGCTGGAACTGGTTACCTCCATGGCAAACACCCAGGAGCAGGGGCAGCCCCCTTCCCTTTTGCTGTTTTGGTCAAAATCACAGAACTGTGGTTGGAAGGGACCACAAGGAGCATCCAGTTCCAACGCCCCTGCCATGCCCAGGGACACCTCACACTAGATCAGGCTGCCCACAGCCTCATCCAGTCTGGCCTTAAACACCTCCAGGGATCAGGCTTCCAACACCTCCCTGGGCAACCCCTGCCAGTTTCTCACCACTCTCATGGTGAAGAGCTTCTTCCCAATGTCTAATCTAAATCTGCCCTCCTCTAGCTTGGATCCATTCCCCCCCAGTCCTTTCAATCCCTGACACCCTAGAAAGTCCCTCCCCAGCTTTCCTGTAGCTCCCTTCAGATACTGGAAGGCCACAGTAAGGTTTCCTCAGAGCTTTCTCCACTCCAGACTGAACAGCCCCAACTCCCTCAGCCTGCCCTCTGCAGAGCAGCTCCAGCCCTCTGATCATCCCCGTGGCTCTTCTCTAGACACCTTCCAGCACCTCCAGATCTTTCCTGTCATAGAGGTTCCAGACCTGGGTTGTTTTATTTGATTCCCTCTCCCTCTGAGGTACAAGAGATACAGAAGAGTTCTGTATGTGCTAGCACCAGAAGGTCCCCAAAGAGCAGAGCAGGGCAGTGGGTCAGGAGCCTCATAGATCACAGACAGCACACTGCACATGTCAGTAACTCTTAGTCTACAGACATGTTCTGGAGGACAGCAAACCCAATTTAGAAAGAAAATGCCTCCTCTGAAAAAAGCTTCACCTCCACTATTTAAGGTTCACAGAAATATTTCTGTTCTTTTTTTTCTCCTCTCCAGAGTTGCTTTGGGTTTTTTTTTTTTTCCCTCTTTTCACGTTGGCTCATTGGGCTGGAGCCAGAAGTTGCTCCTAAATTGAGACATCATTAGATGTGTCCTACTGTGTCTTTCTGGAGAATTCAGCTCATCTCTCTGCCACATTTCACATCAGGTTGGAATAAAGAGGTGAGAGAATCTCTCCTGATGGCATAGGGAAGAGCTGTGTGAAGCCAAGCAACGAGAATTACAACCAGAACCTGGACAGCAACAGATGCTTTAAAAAGTGACTTCTACCCTTCCCTGGACATCAGCTGTGACATCCATGCACACACATCACTGCAAAGCTGCTCCAAAGGACCCTCACACCTCCACCAACCATCTTGGGGAAGTTTTTTGCTGGGAAAACAAGAGGCCATGCACCCTGAGGAGCAGGACCAGTGCCTTTCATCTCCCCGAGGGTTTGTCCAGACAGAGGCTCCAGCACCAAAGTCTCACTACAAGGAGCTTAAGAAAGACAAGGACCTCTTGGAGCCGATCTAGAGGAGGCCATGAAGATGATCAAGGGGCTGGAAGAGTTCTGTTGGGATAGAGCTGAAGTTGTTCAGCCTAGAGAAGGCTTGAGGAAGATCTTACAGTGCTGTGAGGAGTGGCTCAGGGAACTGCTGGGGTTGTTCAGCCTGGAGAAAATGAGGTTCAGAGGAGACCTTCCCCAGGGTGGTGGAACAGATTGCCCAGAGAGGCTGTGGATGCTTCACCTTTGGAAATGTTCAGGGCCAAGTTGGATGAGGCTTTGAGCAACCTGACCTAGTGAGAGGTGTCCCTGCCCAGGGCACAGGGTTTGGAACTAGATGGTGCTTAAGGTCCCTTCCAACCCACACCATTCTGTGACTCTGTCACCATGCCACAGGAAAACAGCTCACATTTTTCCCAGGTTTCTCTCACTCCAGGCCACCTAACAGGACTTTGACAACCTTTCAGCTTCATTCTTTCATGCTTCTTACACAGAAAAATTCTGCTGATGTCTATGGAACAAGCAAGATTTGGGTCTCAATGTTTAATTTACTGTTTCTCCCCAGTCATAGAATGGTAAGGTTGGAAGGGATCCCAAAGACCATCCAGTTCCAATCCCCTGCCATAGGCAGGGACACCTCCCACTAGCACAGGTCACTCAAGGCCTGATCCAGCCTGGCCTTGAACACCTCCAGGGAGGGAGCAGCCACAAACTCCCTGGGCAACCTGTGCCAGTGTCTCACCCCCCTCACTGCAAACAACTTCCTCCTAACTTCCAGTTTCGGTCTCCCCTCTGCCAGTTTAAACCCATTCCCCTTGTCCTGTCCTCCAAGATCTTTCCTTTGGAAGGCCATAAAATCATTAAGCTGTAGTCAGTGCAAAGCAAGCATGTTTGTAAGGAGGGGGGACTTATAGTGCAGGTAGTGGGTCCCACCATGCCCTTGTGCTTCTCCCACCTACCATCTAGGCTTGCACCTCCCTGGTGCCAAGCCTCACTCTGGCTCATGCAGCCATTCCCTTTTTATGCTGATGTGACAGCAAATTACTTCTAGTTCAGGAAATATTTCATGAAGCCACAAGTCTGGAGAATTAATTTACTGGTGTCTTGTTTGAAGCCTCAGCACCTCTCTCTTTTGCCTCTACAACTGTTATCTATTGGGTAGATAAATCCATTTTCTTGTGATGTGTACTAAACCTACCCTAACACAGAGCAAATTATCTGCACTGCCTCCAAGCCATGCTTAATATCTGATTAAGTCCATTAATTTGTCTCACCACGCTCCTAAACAGCTTCTACCTTTGGCGTTCACCAGAGACTTAAACAAAAGCCTCATAAACTCCAGGATAGAAACTCTGAAGCCTCGTTCCCACATCACAGAGCTCACTGGAAGTGCTCCAAACAGCTATAAAATCCTATTTTAATATGATAAGTACACGACAGAGCTGCTAAACTAGGTAAGGCTCAAGGGTCTGGGGGGAGGAAGAGGGCTGGGGGCTGAGGTATGAAGTCAAATGTGCAACTGGTATAATGAGGGTGTTGAGATTTTCAGCTCTGCTTCAGGTTAAAGGTTTAAAACAAACCCAAAAACCCAAACAAACTCCTTGCAAACTGGAACATAATTGGGGATAGAGATCAGTTTATGGCATTGGCTTTTCCTAAAATGAAGATCTTGATGAAATCAGAGAATCAGAGAAAGGTAGGGGTTGGGAGGCACCTCCACAGATCACTGAGTCCAACCCCCCTTCAAAGGCATAAATAAAACAGAGAAGGGAAACTATTCCTGGTGTCAGCAAAGCCACCAGACAAACCTGCAGGGATGAGGGAATGCATCTTTGTGCTGTCAAAAAGCAAGAAAAAGGCTGTGTCTGGGGTTATGGTGCTGGGGGCTGACAGTGATGGATCAGAAGCTTACAGCATCTGTCTCCATTGCCCTGCCCACGACGGCATCTCAGGCCGGGCCGGGGGGCGCAGGTCGCCCACCATGCTGCTCAGGTTGGCGTCACCTGCTCTGGAATGTCTGAGTGGGTTTGTCTCACCAAACAATTGGGACTGAAGGAATCAGGCTTTTAAAGCTGATACTCGGTGTCATCCATTTCACTTAGCATCGGGGGCTGGAAGGGAAGAGACGCTGCTTAGTGACCCACGCTACTGATGGGGCAGCAAACTGCAGGGCTCTGCCTCTGTCTGCAGCCAAAAGAAAAAGAAGGAAACTATCACTCATGACAAATGCTTCCTATTATCCCCTGCAACATCACCAATCCCTCTGCAGGCACCGATGGGGAACGCAGCTGCTCCCGGTGCAGCCCTGACCTGCTGAGGGGACGCAAATTAGACAGAAAGAATTTCCAGCTGAAGGTGTTTCTGAAAGAAAAATAAGGCACCACTTTGTGTCCCAGTGCGAGCTACAGCTGCACAGTTGGGATATCAGTCATGAAACCAAGATCCTTCTCCAAGGCTGCTCAGCTGAGTGCTGGGAATGAGCACAAGGACACCTCGGAAGCCTGGGTTAGGTGAGTGGACAGTGAGGTGGGTTGGGAACTGGATGTAGGACAGCTTAGAGGGTTGTGAGCAGCGATGCAGACTCTAGTTGGAGACCTCTAGATAGTGGTGTTCCATGGGGATTGGGTCTGGGTCCAGTGTTGCACAACATCTTCATCAATAGCCTGGATGAAGTGGCCTGGGAGCACACCCTCAGTCAGTTTGCTGATGATAGAGCTGGGAGGAGAGGTTGACACAGAGCTGGGAGGAGAGGCTGACACAGAGCCGGGAGGAGAGGTTGACACAGAGCCGGGAGGAGATGGGCAGAGGGCAACCTTAGGAAGGTCAGCAAGGGCAAGCATAGGGTCCTGCACCTGGGAAGGAGTAAGCCCCTGCACCAGCACAAGGGGTGATGGTTTTAAACTGAAAGAGGAGAGATTTAGATTAGATACTAGGAAGAAATTCTCCACTGCGGGAGTGGTGAGACACTTGCACAGGTTGCCCCAGAAAGGCTGTGGATGCTCCAAGGGAAGCATTCAGTGCCACGCTGGGAGAAGCTTGGAGCAACCTGGCCTAGCCTAAGGTGTTCCTGCCCAGAGCAGGAGTGTTTGAAATAGATCATCTTTAAGGTCCCTTCCAACACGAACCACTCTCTGAAAAGCCTGGGTCCTGCCAAGCGAGTCATGGCAAAGGAGACAGTTTGGGCCTTACGTTCGCACTCCTCCACGTCCAGGTTGAACTGCTGCAGGGCTCCCAGTGTCAGCTGCCGCACTTCAGCTTCCAGCAGCAGCTGCATCAGCGAGGTGGAGAGGTGTTTGCATGCTGACATGCAAGCAGTCTGTGCCACCTTCCCCTGCAAGAGAAAAGGGAGAGTTATTGAGGCCATTAAAGCACAAAAAGCAAGAGGAACCTTTTCCAGACCAGGACTCACCAGTCTGGCCTCTCTAACACATCCCAGCTGCTGTGGGACCTCCATGTAGTGCTCACTCTCACAGCCACCATTTTTAAAGGGAAGTGTACTCCAGGACTCCCCACTGTTGCTAGCAGGGTTAGACCTTGCCAGGTGAAGAGTGCAAGAGGAGGGTAAGCACAGTAGAGGGTTTCATTTGCATGCTTCCATCCTGGAACAGTGGGATCTGAACCAGCTGATTATGGGTGAAGCTCCTGCACTGACAGAACTGCCAGGTACAAAGCCCAGGGTGCCTCTCGGGCCTGCTGATGTTCAAAGTGTGGTATCAAGGAATGATGGTGGAGGTAAGGACAGACTGTGGAACAGGAGAAAAGGAGATGGGGGCTCAGGAAGCTCCATCTCCTGCAGAGGTCATAAGCAGATCACCAAGCTCAAGCATCCACATCCCCACCTGGCTAAAGCATTGGCTACCAGGAGAGCCACCACCAGAAGAGAGGGAACCTGATGAGCTCAGACATGAAGAGCTGAGATCATCCACAAAGACCAACAGATTCTTGATCCTCTTGAGGCAGCACAAGAGGACAGAGGAGGAGAAAACCTTTCCAAGAGCAACAGAGGTGTCTCCAACCAGGTGCTGTTTGGCTTATCACACAGAGGCATGATGCTCCACGTTGAAGGAGCCAGGTCCTCAGGAGCAAGCGGGGCCAGTTGTGACAGGACAAGGGGTGATGGTTTGAAACTAGAAGAGGGAGATTTAGACTGGAGAGAAGGAAGAAATGTTTTATGGTGAGGATGATGGGACACTGGCCCATGTTGCCCAGAGAGGTGGTAGATGCCCCATGGCTGGAACCATTTCAAGTCAGGTTGTTTGGGGCTGTGAGCAACCTGCTCTAGTTGCAGACATCCCTGCTGGCTGCAGTGGGGTCGGACTGGATGAGCTTCAGAAGTCCCTTCCAACCCAAGCCAGCCTGTCATTCTATTCCAGCTGCTCAGAAGACTTCTCCAATTTCTCTCCTATCACTGTGTGCCATCCAAGATTTGTGACAAGGAATAGGGCTTGCCAGATATGATTTGCACAGGTCTGCAGCATCAAAACCCTGTACAAACCCATCCAAACACGAGGAGAACCTTTTTGCTATGAGGGTGCTGGAGCCCTGGAGCAGGCTGCCCAGAGAGGTTGTGGAGTCTCCTTTGGAGAGATTCCAACTCCCCTGGACATTGTGATTCTGGACAACCCACTCTGGGTGACCCTGCTGTAGCAGGGAGGTTGGACTGGATGACCCCCAGAAGTCTCTTCCAATCCACAGCAGTGTGGGGTTCTGTGCCCTGCTGTCTGCGTGTGTTAGCACACAATGATGTTCCTGGCTCCTGATGCTGCCCTGCCAACACAAAAGACTTTAACAGGCTTTCCTGAGAACAAGGAGTGGCCAATTTGATCCCTCTGGTCTTTACAAGCACTGTACAAACTGTGTTTAAACTGGGATTAAAGTGAGGGCTTTACACAGTGTTTGGAGCTAAGTCTCACCAGTTTCAATACCGTGGCACTGAGACATGAGCAAACGTTTGGTGCGTGCTCTGAGAAGGGTTTTAACCAGCCCTGCAAAGTCCTTTTGGATCTCCAGGCCATATTCAGCTTCAGTAGGACAGAAAAAAAAAGGATTTTTTAGTGAAAAACAAAAGAGCAGAGCCCTGCCTTACAGGGTTGGGTACTCCATCTCCACTGTTGGCTGCTGTTCCCAGGCTCCAGGGGTGTTCATCACTCAGCTCCACACAAACACCTTGGCTGACATTAAGATGAAGCATGGCAACCATAAAGTTTAGCAAAGCACTGGGTGGTGTTTTTTCTGCTTTTCATCGTTTACTTGTGTTCCTCCTGACACAGTCACTTATTTAAAACACCACTCACACCAATCCCTCATCCCCCAGCCACAGTGGGAAGCACAATGCTACTCAGTTGTGATTTTTCTTCATTACTTTCAACAGACACCTGAGTTGTTGCTATAACCCAGCAGTTTCGAGGTGTTAGTGAGCAGAAGACACAGACAAAAGCAGAGGATGAGAAACCAGAGCTCTGCAGGGGTGACCTGAGATCCCCCTCTCATGCTATGCATGGGGACAGAGCTCCCAAACCTCCTTGAACACCATGAGAAAAACCCAGAGAGCAGCTCAGGCTTGCACAGTAGCAGGAGTTTGCATAGAGGGCTGGGACCCTGGGAGAAGCCATGGAGATGCTGAATGCTGAGTGAAGTTAGCAGCAGGGCCAGCAGGTCAGGTGAGGTGATTCTGCACCTCTGCTCTGCTCTGNAGTTTAGCAAAGCACTGGGTGGTGTTTTTTCTGCTTTTCATCGTTTACTTGTGTTCCTCCTGACACAGTCACTTATTTAAAACACCACTCACACCAATCCCTCATCCCCCAGCCACAGTGGGAAGCACAATGCTACTCAGTTGTGATTTTTCTTCATTACTTTCAACAGACACCTGAGTTGTTGCTATAACCCAGCAGTTTCGAGGTGTTAGTGAGCAGAAGACACAGACAAAAGCAGAGGATGAGAAACCAGAGCTCTGCAGGGGTGACCTGAGATCCCCCTCTCATGCTATGCATGGGGACAGAGCTCCCAAACCTCCTTGAACACCATGAGAAAAACCCAGAGAGCAGCTCAGGCTTGCACAGTAGCAGGAGTTTGCATAGAGGGCTGGGACCCTGGGAGAAGCCATGGAGATGCTGAATGCTGAGTGAAGTTAGCAGCAGGGCCAGCAGGTCAGGTGAGGTGATTCTGCACCTCTGCTCTGCTCTGGACCCCACCTACACTGCTGGGTCAACTCTGGAGTCTTCAGAGTAGAAAAGACCTAAACCATTCTGTGACCCTAAACCAAAACAAAACTCCCCCCCTAGCCAGGAAATATTTTCTGCCTCACTGACAAAAATTTACAAATGCACAAGAGAGAGTTAGAGGCCTTCATCTTCTCCATTACCAGAGGGAAAAAAGTCCAGTTATTGTCATTGTACCTTTTCTCCCTTCATCCCTGAAGATACAGTAGTAGTCATACAATCATGACAAGGGCTTGGAATGCCAGGACAAGGGGCAATGGGTTTGAAGTGTCAGAGGGGAGACTGAAAGTGGATGTGAGGAGGAAGCTGTTTGCAGTGAGGGTGGTGAGACACTGGCACAGGTTGAGGGTGGTGAGACACTGGTACAGGTTGCCCAGGGAGGTTGTGGAGCACAGAAGCACAGATCAAAGATCACGTTGGGTGCTTCTGTGCTCCACAACCTCCCTGCAGGTCTTCTGTGCTCCACAACCTCCCTGGAGGTGTTCAAGGCCAGGCTGGATGAGGCCTTGAGTGACCTGTGCTAGTGGGAGGTGTCCCTGCCTATGGCAGGGGGTTGGAACTGGATGATCCTTGAGGTCTCTTCCAACCTTCCCATTCTATGACTTACAACAACAGTGTCTGAGATGCTGTCCCAGCATTCAGCTCTCATTTCCAGAGGTATGAAATGTGTTTCCTGGACTAATAATGCATTACATAGCAATAATAATAATTCATTTAAGAGCAGTAAGCTTCTTGCCTGCCAAGCAGTGGTCAGACCAGCAGGCATGGAGGTACCTAAAGGGTTACCCACACCTCCAGCCAGCACAGCTAACAGCCTGCCCTGCTGCACGAATTCCTCCAGCCAGACTTGCCTGAATGAAGAGTGAGTGACAAGTGACACCAGGAGGGCGTGGAGAGGAGCGAGTGATTGAGGTGAAGTGTCAGGTTAATAAGCTGCACGCAAGGAGGATGGGATGGAAAAAGTAATTTAACCATCAGGGGTTGACAGCTGAGCCCTTGCCACGACAGCAGTCTGCAAGAAGGACTTCAGGAGGTTCTTTGTGAGTGGTTTCTCAGCTCCTTGCAGAGGAGATCCAAATGATGAACACAGGAGCGGCTTCTGGCTCATCCTTTCCTCCTCATTGCTTTTTCACACAAGATCTGGCCAGGCTCAAAACTTTTTTCAGGTGCAAAAGTGCACCTGAGTCTTTGAAAACTCTGAAGCTGAATCTCCTCATGCCAGCTGACACCCTGACCTTTTATTTCCATTGCCCTTAAGGTTCAAACACCTAAAACCACTCTGCTTCAAACCCACTCAGCCTTTCACCTTAGACCGAAGGAGACACAAATACCTCACGGTTTAGATTCAACATTATTAGGTGAAAGACAGAAGTACACACAGGAATTTTTTTCCCCACAGGTAAATAGGCATTTTTACTCCACAACACAGGTATTTTTAACTCATCCTTTCCCTTCTACTTACCATCAGAATGCCTGGAGATGCCACATGGGGGTTAAACCATTGTTCTAAATGCCCGTCTAGAGAAAAGATGGTTCCTGGTCCAACACCTCACTCCTTGGGCACCAAGATTTAAAAGCCTTCCAGAATGTATTGTTTTCAGACTAACTTAAGAGTGAATCTTATAAAGAAGGATGAACCCTATAAACAAGACTGAATCCAGCCTTACCAATAGGACTCAACCTTACAAACAAGACTCAATCCAGCCTTACAAATAGGACTCAACCTTACAAATGAGACTGAATCCAGCCTTACAAAGAGGGCTCAAAACAAGACTGAATCCAGCCTTACCAATAGGACTCAACCTTACAAACAAGACTCAATCCAGCCTTACAAATAGGACTCAACCTTACAAATGAGACTGAATCCAGCCTTACAAAGAGGGCTCAAAACAAGACTGAATCCAGCCTTACAAATAGGGCTCAAAACAAGACTGAATCCAGCCTTACAAACAGGGCTCAAAACAAGACTGAATCCAGCCTTACAAATAGGACCCAACCTTGTCAAGAGTGAACCTAATCCTTTCCTGCCCAAGGCCTGCAATCAGTGCAACAGATGCCCGCTTACAGCAGTTTCTTGTAAGATCAGCAGTGGCTTATAAACATCAATTTTGGACTCTTTCCCCAGAAATGCAGTGCAGTATCTGCTTGATAAGCAGCTGCTGTTGACAGGAGAGAAAAACAGTGCCAGGAGACTGATAGATCACCACTAACAAGCTGCTGCTGCAAGTGAAGGAGGTTGTTTGCATGCACACTTGGGATGGTTTGGGCTGGCAGATATCGAGTACCCCTCACACCACAATGTGCCCATCTCGGTTCTTCAGCACTTAATGAGGACTGAGATTCACTCCACAGTGTTTGGGTTTTTTTTTTTTTCCCTCCTGCTTCATTTTTCAGCTTTCCCACAGTGCTGGGAGGAAGAGCCCTGACTTGCCCCACGCTGCCTGCTCAGCTCACCGACACGTGGAGCCCAGCCCGCGGTGGAGGCGTTTTCCACCAGCTTCACCTCCCTCCCAAAACCATTAACTGAACCACCCATGGCAGCAGTGTCAGGACATGTGCCTTGGCTTGGAGACCGAGCAGGATGCCTCTGAGATGTCAGCCTGAGAGGTGGCTGCTCCTAGACAACCCCAGCGATCAGAGGCTCCGCCGCACTCGGCCACTTGCCTGCTGGTGCCTGCGAGCGCGTGGCGGAACCGGCGGCACTGCCCAAGGCCCTCCTGGTGCCCACGCCCTCAGAAATCACAGCTCTGTCCTGATCCTGCTCTTCAGGGTGGCTCACAACCAGCTCTGGGCCTGCCTACATGTCAGAAACACTTCACCTGCCCACGGCAGGCTGAGCCTGGAGCTGCTCAGCTCGGAGAAGCCTCAGAGGGGATCTTCTCAATGCCGATCTACAGCTAAGGGGCAGGGAGCAAGAGGATGGGGTCAGACTCTTGCCAGTGATGCCCAGCAACAGGACAAGGCACACACTGGAATCCAGGAGGTTCCATCTGGACATAGGGAGAAAATTCTTTGGTGTGAGGGTGCTGGAGCCCTGGAGCAGGCTGCCCAGAGTGGTTGTGGAGTCTCCTTCTCTGGAGAGATTCCAGACCACCCTGGACGTAATCCTTGGCAGCCTGCTGTGGGTGCCCCTTCTTTAACAAGGGGTTTGGATTAGATGATCCCCAGAGGACCCTTCCAACCCACATTACTCTGTGATTCAGCTTAGCAGAAAGAAGAGAGGTCCCAGGTGAAAGATGATGGAGCTGAACAGCCTCAGACACTCACCCACCTGCCTGGACACCCCCACCAAGCACGGCCCAATGCTCAGTGAAATGTCCCTGCTCCCTGCAAAGGGGTTTGGACCAAATGACCTTCAAAGGTCCCTTCCAACCCAAACCACTCTGATTCTGTCCTTCAATTCCACACAATAAAGTAATTGTGAGTGAGCTTTTTATGAGAGTAAAACCCACGAGGTTTTGCTCTGAGGCTCAAATCAGTCTGTAACCTTATTTTGGCAGCCAGGTCCTCTGTCCATGGCCTTTGGTGCAACTTCTTTTCAGCTGGGGTCTACTTCAGGGGTTTCCACAGCACTATTCAAGGCACCACTGCCCTCCCTGTCCCACCAAGTCTTCCTCTGGGCACATGGGTAGGATGTTTACAAGGTTTCTTGTGGCTATGCCAAGCACTGACAGGACAGAGCCCTGCCAAAGGCACAGCCAAGAGGTATCACCAGAGCACATGGTTATGGGCTACTGCCCAGGGGCCCTGCCAAGTCAATCACACTACAGCAGATCAACCACAAAATCACAGAATCATAAAATGGTTTGGGTTGGAAGAGACCTTTAAAGCTCATCCAGTCTTTAGATGTCAGCAGGGACATCCCCAACTAGAGCAGGTTGCTCACAGCCTCAAACAATCTGCCCTGGAATGGTCCCAGGGATGGGACAGCTACCACCTGCCTGGGGAGCCTGGGGGCCAGCATCTCGCCACCATTAACATAAAAAATTATCTATTTTCACCTCTCCTGGGCAGCAGATGGAAGCCTCCAGGTTGCCAGGAGGATGGGCAGGCAGCAGAGGGAAGGTGAGCAGGGAGGCTCCGGAGCCAGCCCCACTCAGTAGTTTGTTTGGAAAGAGGCAATCTGTTAGCAATTAGGGAGAGGAAACGCTGAAAGGCTGCCTCGTTAATTAAGGAGCCTGCTATCAAAGGACTCATTAAAAGCTACTGAAACGGAATGGTTGTTAAAACAAATAGCCATTAATCTTCCTCTGCAGTCAGGAACACGATGCTACTACCCACCTGGGGGGGGGAAGAGGGGGCTCCTCAGCACACATCGGTGCTGGCACAAACTGGCAATGGCAACCAGCTAGAGAGTCCCAGAAGAGCAGGATGTCCAAGGGACACCACTCACCATGCCACAGGAGCACCTCTGTCTTCCTTGAGGAGTAAGACTTTGGTGCTTGGCCAAAACTAGGTGGTCACTGAAATGCAAGCCAAAGTCCTGGTGGAGCACCAAGAACATTGCCACCAACTCACCAAAGAATTAATGCAGCATCCTCATGGAGAGTAGAGCCTGACAGGCTCCAAATGGTCTCAGGGATTCCCACTTGTTTGTTTTTGGTTTTTTTTTTCTACCAACTAAATTATTTTCTGATCTGCAACAAGCATTTGGAGTGATGTGATTAAGGACTTTGAGATGTGGACTTCACACGACAGAAAACTGGGCCAAAAAATGGGAACTTTCTCAGAACTAAATGTCCACTTTAGTATAAACATCACAAGCTGTCCCAGTGAGTTTGCTGACACTTTCCATCCAGGAAGCAATGCTGGCTGACTACTTACTGTGGCCTTCCAGTACCTGAAGTGGGCTACAAAAAAGCTGGGAAGGGACTTTTTCAGGTATCAGGCAGTGACAGGACTAGAGGGAATGGAGCAAAGCTGGAGGTGGGGAGATTCAGACTGAAGGTTAGGAAGAAGAGTGGTGAGAGCCTGGCATGGGTTGCCCAGGAAGGTGATTGAGACCCCATCCCTGGAGGTGTTTAAGGCCAGGCTGGATGAGGCTCTGGACAGCGTGATCTAGGGTAGGGTGTCCCCGTCCAAGGCAGGGAGGTTGGAAGTGAATGATCCTTGTGGTACCTTCCAACCCTGACTGATTCTACAGGAGATGGAAGCAGGATGCTGAGAGGGAATCTTCTTAATGCTGACCCACAGCTAAAGGATGGGGGGCAAGAGGATGGGCCCAGACTCTTCCTGCTGGTGCCCAGTGATAGGATGAGGGGCAACAGGCACAAATGGGAATCCAGGAAGTTCCACCTGAACACAAGCACACACTTTGCTGTGAGGGTGCGGGATCCCTGGAGCAGGTTGCCCAGAGAGGTTGTGGACTCTCCTCCAGAGAGATTCCAAACCCTCCTAGACAACCTGCTCTGTGTCACTCTGCATTGGCAGGGAGATTGAACTAAACGATCCCTTCCAACCCACACCATCCTGTGATTCAATCTCCAATAGCTGGGTTCAAGAAACACTTCTTCCACCATTGAAATATCTCAGGTTCACCACAGCAAACCTATGAAGAGCAATCCCTCAAATGGGTGGCAACCAGCACAATTTCAAGTGAGATCTGTCTGGTGCAGAGACCAACTCACCTGCAAAGCTGACAGCATCTGAAGACTGCAAAGAGCAACCTGGGAGAGCAACCAACCTGGAAGGCCACGATCCTCTGACTGAAGCTTTGGAACTCAGCAGTTAAGTGGCTCCCTCCCCTCCAGAGGTGCTGAAGGAAGCGGCCAGGCTGTCATTTCTGAAGCAAGCATTTACCACTCATGTTCTATTCTGAGCATGAAAGGGCAAACCAGCTGCCACAGGCACAGCAGCAAGACAAACACACAGCACAGCTGAACTCCTGACACAAGCTTAGAGGCAACCAGACAAATAAAAACTGGGGGGAAAGCAAACACAGCAATTATCCTCACCACACAAAAAACAAAGCAGCCTGCTCCACCGACCACTGCAGCCTGCTGAAACCCCTCCAGTTCCAACAAGAGAGGAGAAACTGAAACAGCCTGGTTGTGTGCAAGATACCCACAGTCCACAGCTGGAGGCTCCTGGGAGGTTCAAGGTTCTCCCGTGGAGCAGCATAGCAGAAGTCACAGCAGGGTGGTGGTCACAGCTCCCACAGAGAACTCTGAAAGTGCCCAGCAATGCTTTCATGTTATCTGTTTCTACCTTGGTTTGGACTTCAATCAAACAACACCAAATCTGTGGAGTAACCAGCTCCACAGCAAGGTGTTTCCTACACGGGCATCAAGGTGCTTTGGCCCTACCAACTGCATCTCCTTGCCTATGAGCAGGAGCAAACACAGCCAACAGCAAAAGCACAACGCAAGGGTTTTGTAACCATGGCTCCAGGACAGGAGCATGCAAAGGAACATGAGATGTTCCCCTTGCTTTGACCACAGGCTCAATGAGCCACATCCACTCTTTCATTTGAAAGAGGAAAAAACCAAATAGGAGGGTGGGCAAGGGGTGGGGAAATACCTTAGGACGCTACCGTTGGAACTGAGCACAGGGCAGTTTCTTTGCAGCCTTATGGAGGCCTCACAAGCACACACCACTGGGCAGAGGGCTTCTGGAGATGCTTTCAAAACATCTATGGCATGAAAAGGGTTGGGTGCAGAGCCTGGTGCACCTGAAATGAGCAGTGCCAGTGTTGGAGCATTCAGCTGCTATCTTGTCCCCTGCGACTCACTGAGGCCAAGGGCACAAAGTTCAGCAAGGCTAAGTGCTGGGCCCTGCGCTAGCCCATGAAAGCTCCAGGCTGGGGGTAGAGCAGCTGGGAAGTGCCTGGTGGAAAAGAACCTGGAAGTGCTGGTTGACAGCTGGCTGGGTGTGAGCCAGTGTGTGCCTAGGTGCCCAAGAAGGCCAACACCATCCTGGGATGGATCAGCAAGAGTGTGGCAAGCAGGACCAAGGCAGGGCTCATGCCCCTGTAGCCAGCACCGGCGAGGTTGAATGCTGGGTTCAGTTTTAGGCCCCTCACTCCAAGAAGGACACTGAGGTGTGGGAGAGTGTCCAGAGAAGGGCAAGGGAGCTGGGAAGGGTCTCAAGCACAAGACTTGTGAGGAGCAGCTGGAGGAACTGGCTGTAAGAGCACATTGCTGGTTCATGGTGAACTTTTGTTCAGCAGCACTCCCAGATCCTTCTCCACAGAGCTGCCTCCCTGCAGGTCAGCCTCTTGCCCGTGCTGGGGCAGGGAGTTACTCCTGCCCAGGTGCAGGACCCTGCACTCAGCCTTGCTGAATTGTGTCATGGCTCCTGGCATGGATGAAGGCTCTCTCCTGGCCCACGTGTCCACGGGTTGAGACTTTTTGGGTTCCCTGACACAAAGCAGAGGCAGGGGCTGACCACGGTGGGAGCGTGCAGCGCTGGAAGGAGCGACAGCAAAAAGCCAACCAGAGGACATATTTCACCCTCCTCTTTTGTGGCTTTTATTTTCTTTTGTATTCACTTTGGGAATAGCATTCTTTCCATTGGGAAGAGCCTGATTTTCCACTAAATACAAAGCAGCTGCCATTTTGGAAACAAAAATGTTGATTAAATACAGATTTCTTTGATTTCCCTCCCCCACCACACTCCCCCAAATGTTTGAGGAGGTAGAACCACACAGGGCAAAGCATCTGCCAGCTGTGGCAGAAAGAAGACTTGGAGCAAACTGGATCACTTCAACTTTGCTGTAGAATGTTGTAAGTGTAATTTGGTGTCAGGAATAGTGTCATCTGAGGAAAAATTACATCAATGCCAGCAACAGTTTCTTCCCCAGAAGGGTTTTCAAGGCCTAGAACAGGCTGCCCAGGGCAGTGGTGGAGTCCCCATCCCTGGGGGGGTTTCCCAGCCATGCAGCCGTGGTGCTCGGTGGTGACCTGGCAGTGCTGGGTTGAGAGCTGGACTCAATGATCTTGAAAGCTGAACTATTGTACAAAAAAGAGAGAGAGCTGCAGAGGCCTGGAGCAGAGCACTGCGCCCTCGGAGAGCTCCTGCCCGCTCGGCACATCTGGGCACTGCAGCTCACAGCTGGCTGCCGGCCGGGCGCGGCGGAAGGGCCGCAGGCTGCCTGACGCAGGGGGAAGCGCAGCTCCCACACCACCCAGGGCACAGATGTGCAGCAGCCTGCAAAGATCCACCAGCTCCAAACCACCCACGGCCCCCACAGCTCCGGCTCTGCTCTGTCAGCCATCAACACCCAGTTCAGGAGTTGTTTTTCTTCCCAGCAGAGCTGTAGAGCCTGGTGAGGAGCAGCCTGAGAGAGGATCTGAGTGATGCTGATTGGTGTCTAAAGGATGGGAGTCAAGAGCATGGGGGCAGACTGTTCTCAGCAGTGCCCAGGGACAGGCCAAGGGGCAAGAGACACAAACCAGGAAGTTCCAACTGAACACAAGGAGGCCACAAAGCTGCTCAGAGGGTTGCAGCAGTTTTGCTATGAGGACAGGCTGAGAGAGTTGGGGCTCTGCAGCCTGGAGAAGAGAAGGTTTCCAGGAGACCTTGGAGTGGTCTTCCAGGATCTGAAGGGGGCTACAGGAAGGCTGGGGAGGGACTACTGACAAGGGCTTGGAATGCCAAGATGAGGAGGAATGGGTTTGAACTGGCAGAGGAGAGATTGAAACTGGAAGATCACATCAAAGATCACATTCTGTGCTTCTGTGCTCCACAACCTCCCTGGAGGTGTTCAGGACCAGGTTGGATGAGTCCTTGAGCAACCTGTTCTAGTGGGAGGTGTCCCTGCCCATGGCAGGAGGCTGGAACTGGATGATCCTTGAGGTCCCTTCCAACCTAAACCATTCTATGAGTCTATGACTCTAGGAGGAGAAACTTCTTTCCTTTGACGGTGCCAAAACACTGGAGCAGGCTGCCCAGAGAGGCTGTGGAGTCTCCTTCTCTGGAGAGATTCCAAACACTGTGACCCTGGGCAAGCTGCTGTGAGTGTCCCTGCTTTAGCAGGCAAGGTTGTACTGTATGATCTCCAGAGGTTCCTTTCAACCACATCCATACCACTCAACCACATCATCAATTCTGAATGGTGAGCACAAGCTCCCAAAGCTTTGCTGTGCAAGCTCAGCTCAAACAAGCTCAGCTCAACTTAAACAAGCTCTCCACAGGCACCCCAAGTGACACTGCCTGTGAAAGCTGTCCAGAGAGGTGGGAGCTGCCCCATTCCTGGAAGCATTCCGGGTTAGGTTGGACTGGGCTCTGATCAACCTAATCTAGTTGTGGATGTCCCTGCTGACTGCAGGGAGCTTGGACTAAGGGACCTTTGCAAGTCTCTTCCAACTCAAACTACTTTATAACTTTCCAACCTCAACCAATCTGGGATTCTCCCAAATGAAAACAGGAGAATTTCAGCTTCACATATCCAAAACAGGAAACACAAAACCTAATGGTCACATCTTGGCTCAGAGTCACCCTCTGTGAAGGCTGAAGCATCTGATTCTGTGAGGTTTGGGCTGCTCTAGGGCAGATGAATCTCCTTCCATGGGGAGGTTATGGAGGATAGTGAGGAGTTTTGGAAGCAGATGTGGTGTTCCTTTGCACATTCACCACTTCAGAAGAGCCTGAGAAGGCTTCAGGTTGCCAGTGGGTAAAATAAGAGGAAAAATCAAATGGAAGAGGCTACTGTTCCACCCAAATTCAGTAAATGGGGAGGAAGCACCAGATTTTAACTGCATTTGGGGTTTCTGGAAGGCATTTGCTGGAGCTCTGGGGCAGGAAGCGGCAGGCATGTTCAGATTCCTTACATCAAGGATGGATTTTTGGCTGCCAAACAACCTGCACTTCACATCTGACTCTCTGTGCAGGGAGGTGCATGCAGAAGAGTAAGCAGAGTACAGCTTTACAAACCTAAGTCAGTAAAAGTCCAAGCCAAACATGCCAAGGTGACTACACAAAGGGAAGCAGCACCCAGGGAAGCGTGCACACCCTGCTTTAAAGGATTTATGGGACTGGGCATTTTAGCTTCACTTGCTTTTCAAAGTGCTGAAAGCAGACTAGAAACCATGCAATTACAAGATAACCTGGCTCAGCCAAACTGGAGGTGAGTAGTGCTCCTGGGTTGAGCAGAGGGCAGCCTGCTCCCCAGCCAGCAAAGCTAACCCCACTGCATTTCAGCTCCTTGCTTTCAAGCCAAGTTCTTGCTTCCATCCCTTCATTTTGTTAAGTGTTTGGGATTTTGGAGACTGTGGAGAAGCCCAAGGCAGGAATGCAGAGCCAGAAGACTGCAGCAGCACAGGACCACGCAGCTGTGCTCTGGTCAACAGCCCAGCTTCTCCCCACCCAGGCAACCTTGGTGGAAGGGCCCAACCTTCAGGGCAAGCCAGGCTGAGCAACCCCTCAAGAGACTTGGATCAGCTCTGGAGAGCAGAGGAAGCCCCCTGAGGACCGTACAGGCAGGGGTGTGGATGCTGCTCATGCCCTGTCCGTGTCTGCATCCCAGGAAAGTCACTTTTTTAACACATGTCTGTATCTACAACACCAGAAAGTCCCACAACAACTTCCCACCCATCACTTTAAACTCAGACACAGCCACCCCTTTGTCCTGCCACTCTGTGCAACCAGATTCTTGTCTTTCAATCTCTTTTAGACAGATGAGTGATTTATTTCCACCAATTAATACAAACTACTTAGATAACAGAAAATTAGAGGGGTTAAAAGGCAGAAGAGAATCTCTTGCAGTTAAAAACAAAGCCAGGAGCAGGCCAGCAAAGTCCTACCCTATAAAGGGATTTACTCCACTCCTGACCCTTTCCAGGGGACCTCCAGGTATTATTTTTCATTGATTTACCTTAATGAAACTAATGCACCCCTCTCCATAGGAAGCTGACTCCATAGCTGTCTAGGCACTGGATTCAATTAAAGAAATAAATACATCTGGTTTCTAAATGGCTGAAAGTCCTTGAAAGGCCAGAGGCAAGCCCAGCTCCTGCAGCTGTCTCTCTCGGGGTACGCCCCGAGGACATCGCGGCTGATGGTTGACACTCAACACCGCTCCGAAGCATCCCCGGGCTGCTGCCGGCAGCCCTGCCAGCGGCTTTGATGGGAGCTGGCCTCAAACTGCTCTAACTGGGCTCTTTCTTTCCAGAAGCTGGCGCTGACTGGAGACCTCAGTGTTGACTTAGAGCCCCCCAGGTGCCCAGCGCCTGTAAATACTCAGTGCTTAGCTATGCTCAGTTTCCAGGAAAAGAGGTACAAGCGTCCAGCCGCGGCACAGAGTGTCAGTGCTGCCAGGGCAGCTCAGCAGGAAGGAGAAGGCAGGGTTAAAGGTGGAGAAGCAGAAGCTGGGGTAGAGGCTAGGTCTGCGCCTCACAGCCGCGCCTAGCGGGGCTGCAGCGGCACACAAACCAGGCAGGCTTTGCTTGCCCGTGCCCTGGGCTGGCAGACGTGGGTAGAGAGGAAACAAGGTAGCTCCAAAGTACTTTGTTTGCCATCCACCCGTGGGAATGCTGCAGCTTTCTCTCCAGCACACAGAACAGGCAGAAATGACAGTTAGAGGGGTTTGCTGAACGAGAAGGCAGGTCCCAAAGGTCTGCTTTGCTTTCTTGCTGCTAACTGCCTCTAATCCAAACAGAGAGGCAGTAAGCATCAAGAATCTGCACTGTTCTATGCATAAACTACTGTTCTACCACACTAGCCAGAGGGAAGGTCCAGTGGTCCAAGATTCAGGTTGGAGTACTTAGATCAGGACTACATCGGGCTGGAAGCCCTCTGCTGTGAGGCTATGCTGAGAGCATTGGGGTTGTTCAGCCTGGCGAAGAGAAGGCTCCAGGGAGACCTGGTGGCCTTTTGGCACTTAAAGGGGGCCCACAAGAAAGGCAGAGACAGACTCTTAGCAGGGCCTGGTGTGACAGGACAAGGGGTGGTGGTTTGAAACTACAAGAGATGGTTTGAAACCAAAGAGAAGGAAGAAATGTTTTTCACCCTGAGGGTGGTGAGACCCTGGCTCAGGTTGCCCAGAGAAGTGGGAGATGCCAAATGGCTGGAAACACTCCAGGTGAGGTTGGGATGAGCTATGTGCAACCTGCTCTAGTCCCTGCTCACTGCAGGCAAGTTAGACTGGATGACTTTTAAAGGTCCCTTCCAACACAAACCATCCTGTGAATCCCTGCAGGAAGGCTGAACAAAACACAGGGAATGAGGGGGAATTTTCCACTGATCTTTTTCAAGCAGAGGCTGAAGACCTCATCATGCTTCCCCCAACAACAGGCACTTCCCCATATCCCCTGGACATTTAGGGATGTCTGGGGGATAAAAGGAGCCAGATAAAGGCCAGGGGCTCTAAAAGCAACAATTCTACTGACACTGCAGCCTTGTGAGCAACCTGTCTGGGAGGAAGCCACTTCCCTTGGTCTCTTATTTATCTTACTGATTCCAACTTCTGCTTAATCTTTTCCTTTCCTCCCATCCAAGACTTAAGGACCTGTTCTCGTTCAGCTCCCCCTCTAACATCTGAGGTGCAAGCAGAGCAGAGCAAAGGCACACGACAGGCAGTCTTGTACTCACCGACATTGTAGAGTGGACATCTACAACCCCCTACAGAGGACAACACAGGGAGTTCAAAGTCAAAGGCAGAAGAGAGCAAAGCAACAGTGAGAAAGGCAGAGAGGTTCAAGAGAGTCATCACTCACAGGTGCTTACAACCCACTCCTGCCAAGGCTCTGCCTGCGCGGCGGCTGGCAGGGTTTTCAGAAAGCAGAACTTGGGTTCCTTGAACGTGGTCTGGGGAGCACGAGGAGGAAATCAAAGCACCACAAGAGCACTTTTACTGCTACTGAACATGCACTGCTAGGCAGCACCCACATGCCTCAGCCCTTCCACCTGCAAGATGGAGGTGATGGGTGTCACACTCTGCTCAGGGCACAAACTAGAACCCAGGAGGTTCGACCTAAACTTAAGGAAAAATCCTTTTCCTGTGAGGGTGCTGGAGCCCTGGAGCAGGCTGCCCAGGGAGGTTCTGGCGTCTCCTTCTCTGGAGAGATTCCAGCCCCACCTGGGTATTGCCATCCTGGGCAAGCTGCTGTGGGTCACACTGCTGTAGCAGGGCAGTTGGACTGGATGGTCTCCAGAGGTCCCTTCCCACCATTCTGAGGGCTCACCAAGCTGACAGCAGGGACCAGCTCACGCCCAACTTGCCCACTTCTTCTGAGGGCAAGGGAATGCTGCCTAAGCAGAGAGGACTCAAGCAAATGGTGCTCATATGATGGTTTTATGATGGTTATTTTTTCACATGGGTCCCTCCCAACCTCGTCAAGGCTGTGGTTGGTGCAAGGTTCAAGGCATTTTACTTTTAAAATGCTACAGAGGGATTTGGTTTTTTAAATAAAAACAGAGGGAAGTGCCCTGTGAAGCTGTGGAGCCACCATCCCTGGAGCTGTTTAACAGCTGTAGGGATGTGGTGCTGAGGGACATGGTTTGGTGGTGACCTGGCAGTGCTGGGTTAACAGTTGGGTTCAATAGGTTTAAAAGTGTCTTCCAACCAAAATGAGTTCTGTGTTTCTTTGTAATTATTCTATTTAATAATAATTAAAATAAAAACAACAATTAAAAAAAACCTCCAAGGCTCTTTCTACCAAAGCAAGAGCTGCTGGGGCTGGACTATTTGTTTGCAACTGGGCAGAGATGCCAATATGGTGAACAAGGCAGAAATGCAGCAGATGTTTGCATGGCTCCAGCTGAAATCTCTGCCTGCCATCTGGCAAAAAATAAGCACAAAAGGAAAAAAAAAAAACAACATGAAACAAAACCAACACACAAAAAAAACCCCACCAAAAATACTCAACCCCAAACCCTTTTGCAGAGTTCAGGCTGAACTGCTCAAGACAGCAGAGGTTAGAGTTTGTTGGATTGCTGAAAGATTGCTTCCCCTTCCCGGGTCAGCTTCACCTCTTGACCTGCCCTGATTACCTTCCAAAGGAGGTTATCGAGATACAAGACTAACAGAGGATTAAAGGAAACTTAAAATAAAAACAAAACACCCCCCGACTCTGCTCCCCTCCCCCAAGAAAACATCCTTGCTTTGTTAACCTGACAGTTCACCGTAGGTGTTGACACAAGCCTCCATCTCCGAGAAGCTTAATGTCAACAAATCAGTGTGTTTGGAGTAGCCCTGTCAGGGCGATTTACATTAACTTGTCTAACAAGAAATAAAAACAACAATCAGCCATCAAAGACAAAAGGCCTTTTGCAGTCATTCCCTTCACAGTATTATGCTGGAAATGTTGGTTTGTGGAGGCTGTGGCCCTAAACTTGCTGAAAAATAGAAACCATCTTTTTTTTTTTCTTTTTTTTTCTTTTAACTAAATTACTTTTTTTTTTTTAAACTAAAATACTTTTTCTTTTCTTTAAAACTAAACTCCTTTTTTTTTTTTTTTAAGGTTTGGTTGTTTTTCCCCCCCCTTAAATAAAAGAACACCCTCAGTAATTTCTGTTGCAAGGAGGCCCAAGCACCCCTTGTTAATAAACTCGGTGGCAGTAACTGCCTCTCCTTGGTTAACACAGGAATTGGGCAGCCCTGAAGCCAAATGTTAATGATGCTTTGATTTCCACCAGCAGTGCTGTTTGCCTGGAGACATTTTGGGCACTTAGAAGAGAATCTTTGGGTTGTGGCTCTAAAAAACCACCAGGAGAATGTCATGCAGCAGTGGTATGCCCCAAAACCTCCTTCGCTCCACCACGGTGAGCTTTTCCTTCCCCGCGGCACACCCTGGCCCCACCAGCCTGACCTTCTCTGGTGGGATCTGGTGTCCTGAAGGGAGATGCAAAAGAGCAAATAGATTCCAGGGATTCCTAATGTAAGCAGTTTCCATCATGTGAATGTGGTCACAGGAGTGTTTCCAGCCAGTGCGTGCCCAGGTGGCCAAGAATGCCAACAGCATCCTGGCCTGAATCAGCAACGGCTGTGCCCAGCAGGATGAGGGCAGGGATTGTCCTTCTGCACTCAGCACTGGTGAAGCTGCATCTAGAATCCTGGGTTCAGTCTTGGGCCACTCACTCCCAGAAGGGCATTGAGGTGCTAGAGAGTGCCCAAAGAAGGTCAATGAAGCTGGGGAAGGGCCTAGGGTATAGGTGTCGTGGGGGACCTGGGGTTGCTTGCCCTGGAGGAGACTGAAGGGAAACCCTTCTGGTTCTCTACAATTCCCTGGAAGGAGGTCAGAGCCAGGTGGGAGTTGGTCCCTTCTCCTGAGGAACAAGAATGCTTCTTACATCCCAAACTACTCTATGGTGCTACAGCCCTCAGGATTGTATACAGGTCCCTTCCAGCCTCAACCATTCTGGGAATTGTCCCCAGTAAACACAGGAAAAACTCAGCATTGTGTATCCAAAAAGGGAAACAGAAAACCTAATGCTCAAATCTTGGCTCAGAGTCACCTTTTAGCTCACTCAGCATCTCTGCTCCTCTCCAAAAGTCAACCAGACCCTT
The DNA here is from genome assembly GCA_013399775.1 of Semnornis frantzii. Classification (NCBI taxonomy): domain Eukaryota; kingdom Metazoa; phylum Chordata; class Aves; order Piciformes; family Ramphastidae; genus Semnornis; species Semnornis frantzii. Next base: position 15,743 of record VWYK01029186.1, on the reverse strand, counting down.
GAGGGGCACTTGATCTGCCTTGCAGCAAGCTGGAGCCTTGACCCCAGGAAGGTTTCCTGCAGAGGAGCAGCCCTGTCCGAGACAATGGAATTACTCAGCCCTGCCAGGCTAAGAAGCTGCTGCATTTTTGCAGGCTCAGGACTTTGAGCTGTGTTCTAGTCCAGGACAGTCCTTTTGCTGCTGTAATTTTAGCACAGCAACCAGCGCCATGCCCAGGAGGAGTTCGCTCTGATCAGCAGCTGAAGGTTTTCTGGTGCTGTAATTACTGTCGTGACAAAGGGCAGGTGATCCTGCCACTACTCGTCTCTGACACTGCCACCACTCATCTCTGACACTGCCACCCTGCCCACAGTGTTGCATGCAGTCTCTGGATGCCCCAACCCCAGGAGTGTTCAAGGAGCTTTGAGCAAGCTGGTGCAGCAGAAGGCATCTCTGCCCACAGCAGGGCCTTGGAACCAGGTGATCTTTAAAGCCCCTTCCAACCTAAACTGCTCTGTGACTGAATGAATGAGAAGATGCTGCTGGGATCCCTTAATCAAGGAGCCCTGCCAGGGATGGTTCTTTGTGAGCTAGGGGTGATAATCTCTATTTGACAGCTGGGCCAGGCTGCAAACTCATTTCAAACAGTAACTGCTCTTGAATCATAACATTATAGTGTTAATGACGTGGGCTGCATCTGGACCAGCAGAGTAGAATCAGCTCTACCTTGCCACCAGCAATCCTGCAATATCCTCTTTTTGTTATAACTTAACCTTTTGGCAGGTAGTTCCCTTCCCCCTTGAACAGCTCTGCCTTTCCTTTCACAGCTGAAGCTCACCTCACACTATTGGTGCTTTCACAAACATCTCCATCACTTCTCTACATGGCTTCAGACAGATGTGGGCTTCCACACTCCTCATCCCCTACCTTTCATTTAGCAAAGTGCAGAAATGTTGATGTGCTTCTAAATAAGCCACTGGGAAAAGGCCTTTGAACCCTACAAGAGCAAACCAGAAGAGACACCAAAGAACCTGGATGCCTTTTAGATGCATCCTCATTCTTCCTGACCACTGCTTGCACAGGTGAGTGACAGCACCATCACAGCACTGCTCTGAAGGAAGAGCTTTCAAGAGATACAAAACCCACCAAGTCCCACTTCTCTCACACACCACTGAATCTGATCTGCTGCTTTAAAAAAAATCAGACAGCAGCCTCTGACTGATTTGCCTTGGCTGCAAGCAGCCTCCTCAGCTGGGTCCTCCCTAATCCAGTTGCAGAAGAGAAAAGGTTGCTTTGATCTGTCTTGGTCCTTTTCAGACCCATTAGCTGTCCCTCCCAGGCTCCAAAACAGTTCTGACTCACTCAAAAATGAAACAATAATATTTAAGAAGATAAATTGCTGCAGGGCCACCTCATAAATCACAGTGGGCATCTCTCTCCAGCCTCATCTCACCTCCCTGCTTTGCCTCATGTTCTGGTGCAGAGACAAACCTCCCAGTTAAATTGCATTGGTGCTGGGTGATGATGGAAGTGGTCTCCAGGTGACAAACCACACCTGTGCAACCTCCTTTCCTCATGGAGACATCCTGCAGCTGAGGAATCCAAAGCTTATCAATAGCAAAAGGGAGGAGATCAAGAGGATGTGGCCAGACACTTCTCAGCAGTGCCCACTGACAGGACAAGGGGCAACGGGCACAAACTGGAACCCAGGAGGCTCCAACTGAGCATAAGGAGAAAACTGTTTGTGTGAGGGTGTTGGAACCCTGGAGCAGGCTGCCCAGAGAGGTTCTGGAGTCTCCTCTTGTGGAGAGATTCCAAACCCACCTGGACACTGTGATCCTGGGCAAGCTGCTGTGGGTGCCCTGCTTTATGGGGGTGGTTGGAGTGGATGATCTCCAGAAGTCCCTTCAAACCCCAATTCTGTGATCTGAAATTGCTATTAGGACAAACACAGTGTTGGGTGGATTTGTGATGTCAGTCTGGCTGCAGGTTATCTCCAGCACACAGAGAGCTCAGAACAAACCTCATTTACAGGGGAAAAACCAAGCTCTTAGAGCAAAACCCTAAGCTCCCTGCTGTTTATATTTCTCCTGCTGAGACACTACTCAGCCAACTGCAAAACCCAACAGCAAATCCATTTCTGATGGCAGTATCAGCATAACCACAGGCAAGGAGCACTGCTGCCTTCCAACAGTGCTGTGAGCTCAGTCAGCCAGGGACAAGCACCTGGAAATGTGTCTGCAGCTCAGCTCACAGACACTGCTCACCTGGGATGTCCCCAGAAAAACCTTCAACCACCATTTAGGGAATTTAACACCTACAATACAGGTGTGAACTATGGGCCTGGCTCTACATGGGGGACCAGGATATGTCCCTGGCTCATGTGTAAGCAGATCTGCAAACACCTGGGGAGACTCTCACTAAGCAGTGGACAACAAATTGACCATGAGGCAGCAATGTGCCCTTGTGGCCAAGAAGGCCAGTGGTCTCCTGGGGTACACTAAGAACAGTGTGACCAGCAGGTTGAGGGAGGTTCTCCTCATGTTTTCTGCCCTAGTGAGGCCACACCTGGAGCACTGGGCCCAGTTCTGGGCTTGCCAATTCAAGAGAGACCAGTGGAGGACACAAATCTGCTGGGGGGCCTGGAGAATCTCTGTGAGGAGCAAAGGTTGAAGGCTCTGGGGCTGTTGAGCCTGGAGAGGAGTAGCCCCAGAGGGGATCAATGCTCAGCAAGAGCTAAAGAGTGTGGATCAAGAGGATGGGGTCAGACTCTTGTCAGTGGTGCCCAGTGACAGGACAAAGGGCACACACTGGAACCAAAGAGGTTCCATCTGAACATGAGGAGAAATTTCTTTGCTGCAAGGGTGCTGGAGGCCTGAGGCAGGCTGCCCAGAGCATCACCTCTGTGGAGACTCCTTTGCAGAGATCCCACACCAGCCTGGTGATGACCCTGGGCAGGCTGCTCTGGGTGCCCCTGCTTCAGCAGGGAGGTTGGGCTGGATGATCCCCAGCGGTGCCCTCTGCCCCCCACCACGCTGGGATTCCCTGATCCATTTCATGTGATTTGGCAGCCCAAGGCCTCATTTCCATTACACTCCATAAAGTTTGACCACTGGCTGGTGGCCAGATGGCCCAAGAGAGGCAGGTGGTGGAGGTGGCTCACCGGGAGGTGGGTGAAGACAGCAAAGGTGNTGGGGGTTGGGTTCTTCTCTCCGGAACAAACAATAGGAAATGGTCTCCAATTGTTCTGTGGGAGCTTTAGGTTGCATGTGAGTCAGGGGGTTGGAGTAGGCGATCTCCAGAGGTCTCCCTTCCAACCCTCACCCTGCCTGGATTCTGTGAAGAGAAGACTGGGAGGGCATCTAAGAGATGTTTGTAACTATCTGAGGGCTGGGGGTCAGGAGGGGGGGACAGGCTCTGCTCACTGCTGCCTGGGATAGGACAAGCAGCAATGGATGGAAGCTGCAGCACAGGAGGTTCCAGCTCAACACAAGGGACAACTTCTTGCCTGGAAGGGTCCCAGAGCCCTGGCACAGGCTGCCCAGAGAGGTTGTGGAGTCTCCTTGTGTGGAGCCTTTGCAGGCCTGTCTGGATGTGTTCTGTGTGCCCTGAGCTGCATTGTCTGCTCCTGCTCTGGCAGGGGTTGGACTGGATGAGCTCTTTGGATCCCTTCCAACCCCTCGCATCCTGTGAGCCTGTGAACTTCAGCCCTAAATGTAGTACAGGACAAAGCACCTGCAGCAGCTGCACTCAGGGGAACTCAGACTGGTGGCTGAGTGGTAGGAAACATCAAGCTGGTGTCTGTCTCTGACTCAACCTGGAGAACAAATCTAGTGCAGGATGGGAGAGGGATGAGAAGGGACACTGAGACCCACCAAAATGTGTGTAGGTGTGGGGTGCAGGGGGGTCACAGAGGAGCCTCCTTGCCAGAATAAGGGTAGGAAAACTCAGGCAGAATAGGTAGACGATGCCAGAACAGACTACAATGCCCTCTAGGAGTATGGAGGCTTAGTCTCCTGCTGAGTTATCTCAGGGGCAAACATCACCTAACCAACTCCCTACTGCTGCTGGAGTCCTCAGCACTGCTCCTGTCCCACAGCTGACTCAGTTATGGCCTTAACATTTCCTATCAAGCATCTGGGTGCACACTCCTGGGCTGCAATTTAAAGACTTAAGGACTGGGAATTTCTGCAGTTCCTGCCAGCCCTGGGGATAAGGGGTGGAAAGAGTCAGAAATGTAACCTCAAAGTCTCTTTTCCTCTTGGGCCACAGAGGAGGGCTTGCATCCATGCCCAGAGGTGTGTCACACTGTACAGTGCTCAAACAGCAACATGAAGAACCATCTGGAAATGCCCCCAGTCAGGTTTGTGGTGAGAAGTTGTTTATTCCCTCAGATGAGGACTGCTGCAGGCACAGCTGTAAGCCAGGGCTGCAGAAATTCATGATCTCCACATAAGTTATGCTCTGAAGGACAACCCCAAAGCCACTCTGATGGTGTAAAGCTTCCCAGGGTATGAGAAAAGGAGCTCTGAGCTCATCCCTCATCCATCCCCACTGCTGAAAGCAGATCCTCTCTAGCCAACCCTCAACAGCAGCTCCCCTGAGCTGCACCTTCCAGCCCCTCGCACCTTGAAGGTTGTGGTCCCATAGAGCTTTGTAGTGTGGACAGTTTCTGGGAGCACATTGGTGATGTTGGTGATGAATTCCTCCAGGAACTTGCAGGATTTCTCCAAGTGGGTTGTGTTTATAATGATCTGTACAAGCTGCAAAGGCAAGAAAAGAAAAGTTTTGCAGCCACAGGGCTCCTGAAGCCAGGTATGTGACAGGGTAATGGGTGCCAACCTCTAAGACCTTCTGAGTGGAAGAGCTGATGCTGTACAAACACCCTCAGCCTTGCTACATGCTCTCCCCCTTTAACAACATCAGAAAATTAAATACCAGATAATTTGGAGGGAGCAGCATTCCCCATGACAGTCACTAATACCACAAAAGATGATTTCCTTCTAATGCCTTTCCTACACTCAGCTGTCAGGCAGAGCTCACTGCAGCACAGCTCAAGCACAACAGTGTCCTTGAGCTACAACATAACCAACCCTGCTCAGGGGTTTGGTTTCTCAGCTCAGGCTCTGCTCTCTGAGGCTCTCTCTGCAGCTCAGGGTAGGGTTGCACAGCCAGAGGCTGCTCCTGGCAGGGGGAAGCTGCTGGGAGAGCTCCTGCCAAGGGCTGCAGTGCAGAAGGGCTCTGGCTGAGGCTTGCTCCTGGGCACACCAAGGGCACTGCCACAGCTTGTGTGCCACCCTGGGGTGCAGGAAGGTAGAGGTGGCAGCTGCAGGGAGGAGCAAACAGGAGAGGTGACTCAGCTGCCCAACAAGGGATTGCAGCCCACGGACATCACCTTTGGGATCTGTCACTCTGCCCTAGGAGGGGCTGCCTCTCACCTCTGTCAGGCCAACGTTCCTCCTCTTGATGACATTCTGTAAGCAGTTGCTCAGTGTCCTGGTCAGCAGCAGGTTGGTGGATTTCCTAATCATATCATCAACTTCAGTGGAGCTGAAAAGGAGAATTTCAAGTGAGAGATGCAAAATGTTCCAGGAAAAATAAATCCTTTGGATCTTTCCTCAGCCAGTCTCCTTCCCAACCCTCTGCTGCCTTACAAGCACCATGAGCCAGCCCTGTCCTGGGCTGATCCCCAGCAGCATGGGCAGCAGGAGCAGGGAGGGGATTCTGCCCCTCTGCTCTGACTTCACCTGCAGTGGGGTTCAGCTCTGGAGTCCTCAGCACAGCACAGACAGAGACCTGTTGGAGCAGGGATGGGGAAGGTAACAACAATGAGGGGTGGAAGCCTCCTGCTGTGGTGCCAGGCTGAGAGAGTTGGGGTTGTTCAGCCTAGGAAAGAGAAGGCTCCAGTGGGGCTTCTGCTGGCTTTTCAGTGCTTAAAGGGGCCAGGAAGAAAGCTGGGCACAGACTTTTAGCAGGGCCTGTTGTGACAGGATGAGGAGTGATGGTTTGAAACTGAAAGGGAGATAGAAGCTGGACAGAAGGAAGGAATGCTCCCCACAGAGGGGCTGAGACACTGGCCCAGGCTGCCCAGAGTGGTGGTGGAAGCCCCATCCCTGGAAGAGTCCAGGTTGGACAGGGCTCTGAGCACACTGCTCTAGCTGCAGCTGTCCCTGTTGGCTGCACTGAAGTTGAACTGGATTACTCTTAAAGGTTCTTTCCAATCCAAACCATCCTCTGCTTGTGTGTGATCATCTGTGCACCACTTACAGCTTCTGACACAACCAGCACCAAAATGTCAACAATTTAGGCCTTTCTGTGAGGGAGAGAGAGACTAACACAGGCTGCACCTCCACCCCTCAGCCTCAGAAGAGAGCCTGGTCCAGCACAGGGAGAGCTGCCCACAGCATCAGCACCAAGCCATGCAGCCAAAACCCACCCTGCACACAACACTGCAGTTCAGCACACAAGAGGAAAAAGGTCAAGGACCTGCAGTGGGGGGAGAAGCCCCCAAATATCCCCCTGACTGCTCTTCCTTTATCCAGATCAGATTGGAGGCTCTTGCAAGACGTTTGTGCTCTCTGGCAGGTGGCTGCAACTGCAGCACGGCTGGAGCTTGGCAGTTTGGCTTTCTGCTCAAGTGTTCTTCCAAGGTGCACCCCAGCAAGGTGCAGCCAATCCCTTCTGAGGGAGCTTTTGGAATCCACACAGGCTCCTTTGATCTGTTGTTGGCCCTGCATTAGCCCTGACACCACAGGGCTTCATCTCTGGCAGTGACAGACAGCTGAGGGCAAGGAAAATTCCCAACTGCAGGGCTGAGGAGTGTGAATAGCTTTAAGGCTGTGGGTGAGCCAAGCCTGTGACCTTTGGCTCCTTCCCCTGCTCTACCTGACAAAAGGGCCAGATTACAAAGCAGGGGAGGTGGAAGTGTCCCTCCCATGGCAGAGGAGCAGGAGCTAGATGACCTTTAAGGTCCCTTCCAACCCAAGCTGCTCTGCGATTCTGTGACTGGCACAGGAAGCAAAAGCAAACCTGCAGTCACCCCACTGCCAGCAGGCAAGGTGGGGGATGCTGTGCTGCTGCCACTGGGGTGCGGATGGGCATTGCCAGCCCTAGAACATCTTACACCTCTCAGATGGCATAGAATCATGGAATGGTTTGGCTTGCATGAGGCCTTAAAGCTCATCTAGTGCCAAGCCTTGTCATGGCCAGAGACTCCTTTCACTAGACCAAGTTCCTCCAAGTCCCAACCTAGCCTGGAGTGATTCCAGGGAAGGGGCACCCACAAGTGCTCTGGGCAGCCTGGGCCAGTGCCTCCCCACTCTCACAGTGAAGAATGTCTTCCTTCCCTGTGGGCTAATCTCCCCTCTCTCTGAAACCATCACCACTTGTCCTGCCACTGCATGCCCTTGCAAAAAGTCTGTCCTCATCCTTCCCTTTGGGTACTGAAAGGCCACCAGAAGGTCTCCCTGGAGCCTTACCCTCTCCAGGCTGAACAAGCCCAACTCTTTCACCCTGTTCTCACAGCAGAAGGCTTCCAGTCCTCAGTTCACCTTCATGGCCTGCTCTGGGAAGATGCCAAGGGACATCTCTGCCATCTAAACTGCACAAAAGCAGCCTGAGGCCTTTCAGGACTTAAAGGGGGCACGGAGTGATGGCTTTGAGTGGGAAGAGAGGAGAGTTACATTTCATCTGAGGAAGAAACTCTTCACTGTGAGGGTGGTGAGACACTAGCACAGGTTGTCCAGAGAGGTGGCAGATGCCCCTGGAACCATTCCAGGTCAGGTTGGATGGGGCTGTGAGCAACCTGCTGTAGGTGCAGATGTCCCTGCTGGCTGCAGGGGGTTGGGCCAGGTGAGCCTTAAAGCTTCCCTCCAGCTCAAACCATTCCAGGATTCTGAGATTCTGTACCTTTACCTCTTCTCTCCTGCAGCTGACTCCAAAGGTCCTCCTCCCTGACTGAGTTGCTCAGGACTGACTCTTTTGTGTGTTTAATGACTTTATGCTATTACAGGTATTTCATTTCAGCACTTTACAAACTGCATCCCAAGTTCTTCTGGGATTGGTGCTTTATTTGAAAACCCACAGCCAGCAATCAAAGTCCTGGTACTTAGAGCTGACATCTCATCCTCCCACCCACTGTCTTCCAAGGATGGGAAATAGGAAATTCCAATGGAACTGGTGGAAGTCCTCAAGGAACTCTGACATCCACAAAGGCAGAACTACTGAAAATGTAACAGAGGTTTTCTTTCTCCTCCTCAAACTAACTGAGCCAAACCAAAAGAAACTGCAACCCCAATAAGTGCACATCNAAGGCCACTCCAAGCTCTCCTGGAAGCCTTCTCCTCTCCAGGCTGCAGAGCCCCAACTCTCTCAGCCTGTCCTCACAGCAGAGCTGCTGCAGCCCTCTCAGCATCTTGGTGGCCTCCTCTGCACTGGCTCCAACACTTCCATGTCCTTCCTGTGCTGGGGGCTCCAGAACTGAACCCAGGACTGCAGCTGGGGTCTGAGGAGAGCAGAGCCAAGGGGTAGAATTCTCCTCAGATACTTGAAAAGGAAAGCATCCTCCACGAGCTATCAGCAGAAAAGGGAATGCTGCTGCTGCCTACAAGGAGCTCGTTCACAGAAATAATTAGGGGGAAAAAGCTCAGCTCTGTTTTCTGCCATGGGCTCTGTTCTGCAGGAAAAGACTGTGGAGCATGTAAGTGAACTGTCTGGGTTAATGACAACTGATGTCCCATATCCCATAGCAGTAGTCATGACCTTCAGGTCTCCCCTGACTGACAGGCTGACCCCAGGCACTCCAGGGGGCAAGGTAACTGACAACCAAAGCAGAAAGAGAAAGAGAAGAGGAGGAGAAGTTGCTGCCGGCTTTGTAGCCAAGCTTCCTAATAAAACCTAATTCAAGCTGTCAGGCTGAAATGAAGAAAGTGTCAACAGGGGTTTGCAGAGAAATATTCCAAATGTTTGGCTCAAAAAGCCAGGAGCAGGGCTCCCTTCCCCCAGCTAAGCAGGGCTGGGAAATCCAATGTGGAAAGGAATTTTAATAAGGTGTCCAGGGAGACCCCTGAGGAGGGACCCAAGGGGACACTTTTCTTCCCCTCCCTGACAAACCAAATCAACTCCCTAATGGTGACGAGCACAGAACTCACCAGGGAGCTGGCAAGGGAGTGGCTCAGTGAAAGCAGCATCTGTGTGGAACAGGACTGCTCTGGCAGCTTTGGAAACAGAGATGCTTAAAGCTGACCTGCAGGTTAAGAGCCCTGGGAGCCACCAGAGAGAATAACCTGCCACTGGTAAAAGGTGGAGATTAACTGTAGGGTGAGAAGAGTTCTCTGCTTCCACACATCCAGCAGCTACCACGGCCTGCAGCAGAAGATGGATTGAAAATGCCTCTTCAAATTACTGCCCCACACACAAAGGAAGAGGAGAAGGCTCCCAGGTGACCTCCTTGTGGCCTTGCAGCATCTGAAGGAGGCTACAAGAAAGCTGGGGAGGGACTTTTGAGGCTGTCAGGGACTGATAGGACTGGGGGGAATGGAACCAAGCTGGAAATGGATAGAGTCAGACTGGAGGTTACGAAGTTGTTGAGCATGAGGGTGGTGAGAGCCTGGCAGGGGTTGCCCAGGGAGGGGTTGGAAGCCTGATCCCTGGAGGGGTTTAAGGCCAGGCTGGATGAGGCTGTGGGCAGCCTGAGCTGGCGTGAGGTGTCCCTGGGCATGGCAGGGGGGGTGGGACTGGCTGATCCTTGTGGCCCCTTCCAACCCTGACTGATTCTATGGTTAAAGCCCTGAGGAGCCTTCTGTGGGCATGGAAACAGCTGCTGAGTCCCCAGAGCTCTGCTCTAGCTGCAGCAGCAGTAGTGTCCAGTGCCCAGGGCAAGAAATCCCATGGCACAGTCCAACCTCTCAGCAGTCTGGTGCTGCACAGCAGCAGGAAGAAGGATGCCTCCTGCCAGTACAGATCTCTTCATGCATTCCTGTACCCAGCTGCAGGCACTACTGAGTGCAAAAGCAGAAAGCACCAAGTTGTAGTTTCTGGCAAACATCTTTGCCTTCCTGTCTCACACATGGGCAAAAGCAGCAGCTTGGGATGGAGAAGGGAAGACAAAGACATGGAACAGTTCAGAAGCAAAAGAGGTATCTGTGTACTCCCAGGCAAACCAAAGCTCAAAGGCAGCAGCACAGACTCCTTAGCACACAGGGCAGATCAAACCTTGAGGGATGCACAGAGTCACAGAACTGCCTTGGCTGGAAGAGGCCTTTAAGATCATCCAGTCCAACCCTTAGCCCAGCACTGCACCATGGCCTTGGCACCACATCTCCACAGCTTTTAAACCCCTCCAGGGGTGGGGACCCCACCACTGCCCTGGGCAGCCTGGGCCAGGCCTTGGCAATCCTTTTTGGTAAGAAATTGTCCCTCATGTCCAATCTAAACCTCCCCTGGTGCAACCTGAGGCCCTTTCCTCTTGTCCTATCCCTTGCTGCTTCAGAGAAGAGAGCAGCCTCACTCTGCCTCTGGGAGAAGTGGCCCAAAGCTCAGACCAGCACTCAAGGTGTTGCCTCACCAGTGCTAAGCACAGGTCATGCTCCTGCTGGCCACACTGCTGATGATCCAGGCCAGGATGCTGTTGGCCTGCTTGGCCACCTGGGCACATGCTAACTGCCCTTCAGGCCCCTGGTGAGCAGCACTCCCAGGTCCTTTCCCACTGGCTACTTCCCAGCCAATATTCCCCATGCCTGGAGCATTCATGGGGTTGTTGTGATCCAAGTGTGGGACCCAGGCCTTGGTGAACCTCACCCCACTGGCTTCAGCCCAGCCTGGCCACATCCTCCTGTAGAGCCTCCCTAAGTTCAAGCACCTCTCCAGCTTACTGTCATCTCCCAGGTGACTGATGAGGACATTAGAGAGAACTGGCCCCAACCCTGAGCCCTTCTGCAAGGTCGCTCAGCTACTGATCCAGGTGGGATGCCACTGCTCCAAGGAGACCATCAGCCACCACAGGCCTGGACAGGGTACATTCAAGCAGCTGAGTAGCATGAGGGTGTGAGGAAGGGAATTCATAGTTTGAACCTGCTGAGCTCTCAGTGCAGAGAAACCCTTCCCATAACCACCACACTGCCCCTCAGCACCCACCTCAGGTGAAGGTCTTCTGAGAACTTCAGACAGGCATAGATGAATTCCTTGATCTGGTTGTAAACCTTAGGCACAAACTCAGAGAAGGGGAACTTCTTTGGGAATGGTTGCTGGAAAACACAGGAGATCATTCCAGTCAGAGAGCAGATGCCTACCAGGTCTGGGGACCGCTCCCCAGGAACCTGCTCCAAGCAGTCAGGGTAATCCTGGTATTCAGCTAAGCCCAGCAGTGGGACAAGCCAGCCTCTAGGGTAGCTTACACCTTGGTTCCAGCCAAGGTGGCTGAGGGGTGCAGAAGCTGGACCCATGATGAGTCCAGCCAAGGGCTGCAAAGCTGCTGAGGGGCCTGGAGCATCTCAGTGAGGAAAGGCTGAGAGCCTGCAGAAGAGCAGCCCCAGAGGGCATCTGAGCAATGCTCAGCAAGAGCTAAAGGGTGAGGGGCAGGAGGCTGGGACCAGACTCTTTTCAGTGGTGCCCAGCACCAGGACAAGGAGCAATGGGCACAGACTGGAACCCAGGAGGTTCCAGCTGAACCTGATCAAAACCTTCTCTGCTGTGAAGGTGCTGGAGGCCTGGAGCAGGCTGCCCAGAGAGGTTGTGGAGTCTCCTTCTCTGCAGAGATTCCAACCCCATCTGGAAGTGATCCTGGGCTACCTGCTGCAGGTGACCCTAGATGATCTCCAGAGGTCCCTTCTAATCCCTAACAGGACTTTCTCAACTCTAAACACTTCACTTGTATTGGAAAACCCTTCCAGTCCTAATTTAGCTCACCAGGCTTGGAGCTCACTGGCTGCCAGATCTGAAGCAGAAGGCCAAGGAGGCTCTTAAGGGACACTGTTTAGTTCAGCACTGAGGTTCTGTAAGCTCACACCTCTACTAAAGCCAAAACACACCACTTGGCTGGAGATTTTTTCTTTAAATACGAGATTAAACCAAGCAAAAGTCAGTAACATGTTCATGAAATGGAAATCAAAAACCAGTGGAAGGAGACACTTTGAGTCTCTTCTCTCCTGCAAGTGCTGCTCAGCTGTGGCAGGACACTGAGCTGAAAGCCAGCCCAGTGAGCTATGCACTTTCCTCATCCACACCAGCAGAAATATTTGTTCTTCTTCCCTGATTTTGCCTTTTTTCTCCTTTTCTTTCCTGTGGTTTATTTGGGTTGGAGGTTTAGGGTTTTTCCGACCCTTTCCTCTGCAGTTCTTAATGTATCTAACGAAAATGCAGAGTTTTCCTCCAGCAGCAGATGTGTTTGACACTGTCTCTGTTTCTAACTCACCTTTTCAAGTTCTGCATCCTGGAATGGGAACTGTCCAACTATTTTCTTATAAACCTCTTCATTTGTCACTGGGATGGGGCTGTAGTTATCTGAGTCAAGTATATTTCTAGGAAAAGAACAGAACCATCAGAGAAACCTCTGTGGCAACAGGCAGCCACAGCTCTGCACATGCACTGCTTGAACAGAAGCTTTTACCAAGCAGGTGCCAGTCTAAGGGCTTCAACACATTTTACTCCTGGGCCAAAACTGTTCTTGTGAGGTACAAGAGCTCAGAGAGCTTCTTACCTGAAAACCCCTGCCCATTTCTTCAGCAGGGTTTCACTGTACTGGTCCTGGATCTCCAGCAGCATGTCAAAGAGCTGGTTCACTGGGAAGCCATATCCCTGCAGCAGGGTGGGGGAGGAAAGCAAGAGCAGGTGAGAAAAAGGCAGCAAGAGGCAGCTGCAGGGGACTTTGCCTGTTTAATAAGGAGCACATGGGCAAACTCTGCACCACAGAAAGCTGCTGGAGGGACTGAGGTGGTAGGACCAGGAGCTGCTCCAGGCTGGGCTGGGTGCACAGGAGGCACAGGGGCAAGGTGGCCAAGGCTTGGTTCTTGCCCACAGTTTGGCCACTCAATGCACAGAGCAAACCAGGGTGCCACAGCTGGTGCAGTGTGGTGCCAAGGAGAGTCAGGCTGCCACAGCAACCCCCATCAGCCACTGCAGCCCTGGGTGGACACCACCTGTGAGCAGCCCAAGCACTGAGCAAGGTAAAGAGAGGTCAGCAGCAGCTGTGTACCTGGAGTGTGTCTGCAAAGAGCACAATGAGGTTCTTCAGGTCTAACACCAGGCTGGGGTCTGAGCAATAGGACTGCAAAGAAGGGGAGAAACAAAAACATGTTTTTAACTGTGGCACAGAGGAGAAATATTGCCCTCAGCTGCCCTGTGTTAGCACTTGAAGGGTAACAAATACAGAGGCAAGCTGAGAAGCCTTAGGATCAGCAGCCTTCCCCCGCAGCCTGTGCCCTAGCAGTGCCCAGGGCCAGGGAAGGCACAGCTAAGACTCTCTCTCCTCCTAACACAGTGCTCCTGAGGCTCTCCATGATGAGCAGGGACTCTGCTGGCTCTAGAGACAGCTGAAGAGTCTCTAAGATTGCCCAGGAGCTGCTGGGGAAGGAGCTGAAGCACATCAGCAGGCTGTCATCCCAAGAGGAGAGCAGAGCCTCTCATTTAATATTTAGCATGTTGTGTCTGATGGTAATGAAGCATCTCAGGCAGGGGCTGCTCTGCTGAGGGATTCAGGTTGGGAAGAAGCAGGCTGCTTGCCTGCACTGCACCACCATTCATGGAGTACACATTGTGGGCCAGGACACTGCTCAAAACCCCAAACCTCAGAATAACAAAGTCCCAGCACAGTGGGGGTTGGAAGGCACCTCTGGGGATCATCCAGTCCAAACCCCCTGCTAAAGCAGGGCAGCAGATCACAGTGTCCAGGTGGGGCTGGAATCTCTGCAGAGAAGGAGACTCCACAACCTCCCTGGGCAGCCTGCTCCAGGCCTCCAGCACCCTCACAGCAAAGAATGTTTTCCTCATGTTCAGATGGTACCTCCTGGGTCCCAGTTTGTGTTCCTCACCCCCTGTCCTGTCACTGGGCCCCACTGAGTAGAGTCTGGCCCCATCCTCTTGCTCCTCCTTGCCCCCTTTAGCTCTTGCTGAGCATTGCCCCTCTGGGGCTGCTCTTCTCCAAGCTAAGCAGCCCCAAGGCTCTCAGCCTCTCCTCACAGAGATGCTGCAATCCCCACAGTGCATTTGTAGCCTCCACTGGACTCTCTCCAGCAGGTCCTTGTCTCTCTTCAGCTGAGGAGCCCAGAACCAAACCCAGTGCTCCAGATGTGGCCTCACTGTGGCAGAGGGGAAGGAGAAGATGCCCAACAACTTGAAAAAGGATCCACAGAAATTCATGAATGCTTTGCCTTTCATGGTGAAATGCAGTTTGGAGCTGGTTAAGCAGCAGGGCTCTCAGAAAACTCCACTGCTCCCAGCTGAACCAGCACCACTGCACATCAGTTCACACAGCCCTGGAACAGACTTTTGTGCATTTGGCTCTGATTTGTTTTGCTCAAGCAGAGAAACATGGAGGCCAGAGGGAATTTTCCCCAGCTTTTCTTGGTGCAAAAAGGAAAAAAACCAAACCTCTTCTTAAGTGTCCTCTTAGCCACAAGTGCTTTGCAGTTTGACAGCAGCCCATTCACTGCCACAGCCTCTAAAGGTCTACCAACCAGGCTCAGGAGTCACCCTGCCAAAGGAGAGACTTTCTCTTCCCCAGCTGGCTGGGACAAGCAGGCTCCCTCTGCTCCTGCTTTTCCAGAGCCACCAGCCAAGATACAGGAAAAAAAACTGCAAGTGAGCAGAGCAGGGGCAGAATCTGCCCAGCAGAGCACAGCAGGGGCAGAATCCAGAACTGCCCCCAGGACTGCAGCTGGGGTCTGAGGAGAGCAGAGCCAAGGGGCAGAATCCCCTCCCTTGCCCTGCTGCCCACACTGCTCTTGCTGCAGCCCAGCACACAGTTGCTGTCTGGGCTGCACTCACACTGCAGCCTCATCTTGAGCTTTCCATCCCCCCACACCCCCAGGGCCTGTTCCTCAGGGCTCCTCTCAGCCATTCCCCCCCCAGCCTGGAGCTGTGCTTGGCATTGTGCCTACCCAGGGGCAGGACCTTACACTTGGCCTTGTTGAATGTCCGGAGGTTGGCCTGGGCACAGCTCTGCAGTCTGTCCAGGTCCCTCTGGAGGGATCCCTGCCCTCTGGCAAGTTGATTGTGCCACACATCAAGCCCCTGTTTGCAGCTGGGTGGCTGGGACAGCAGCAAAGCAGGATCTGCAGCACACCCAGGCCACACTCAAGCAGCAGCTGAGCAACCTGCAGCAGCTACTCACCGAATGCGTCCTTAGCGCTGCGATGGTCTTGGACAGGGCCATCTCCCACAGCTCATCGATGTAGGCTCTGTTCACCAAGCCCTGTGTGGTGTGCAGGATGTGATCTTCCACTACAAAAAACCTGAGGGGGAAACAGCAGCATGAGCCAAAGTTCTGGGCTGGAGACAGCAGAAGAGGACTGCAAAGAGCAGAGGCGAGGGATGCGCAGCACAGGCACAACCACCTGGCTGCAGAGGGCTCTGGATCAAAGGGAGCCAACAGCAACTGCTTCACCTAGTTTGAACCTCGTGGTGTTTTCTGTGATGCTTCACTGTGCTTTAGGAGTGAGCTAGAACACAGTTCCTCAGAGCAATGGAGCTCTGTGTATACAACAAGGAGCAATTCCCCCTCTCTAGTTCTCCACCCCACTGCTTTAACATAGAATCACAGAACTATCAGG
>VWYK01029185.1:0-13451 GCA_013399775.1 Semnornis frantzii | reverse complement strand
CAGCAAAGCTAAATTTACAAGCATATATACACATTTACAAGTATTTACAATTAGGTACAAATTAAAAATAATAGAGGACTCCAAACTCCTTCCTGGACAAAGAAACTGCCCAGAAGGGATTCAAATCCCCTCTCTCTCTCTCTTCCCCCAGACAGACAAAACAATCAAAACTTACTTGTTACCTGTTAGTGGAAAATATTAGAGTGGAAGGAAGGAGAAGCAAATTGAAGCAGTGTCCCAGAGCAAAGAAGGACAAATTATTGACATTTTGGTTTTTTATCCTTTTCAGCAAACCAATGAACAATATAGACATCATTGTTATTTTATTTTTACAACCAGATCTAATCTCTTTCACTAAAATTTTCCAATTAGCCTCAAAACAGCACATGCACCCTGTTTCTTCTGATGTGTGCCAGCCCAGATAGGATGCCTATATCCTGTCCATGCTCATCTTCTGGTTACCCACAGTATTTCAAAAAATATTAAGTAGTCAAAGGAAGAAAAAAAGATCTGCAGCTTGTTATCCATAAACTGGAGAACCACATGCAGTTTTAAAAACAGCCACACAGTATTTGCTAAGCATGAAGGTATTTGGTATTTTAAAACTCTAAAAACTGAAGTTCAAACCCCCACTAACAGTCACCTTGTCATGGAGAGAAGGCAAACTAAGTTTCTAAGTACTGTCATAACCTGAGCTACTGAAAGTTTCACAAAAGCTGTGTGCATTTTCAGAATTGCTACTCAGTAGTTGGAAATCATTTCACCATATCTTTGGCTTACAAAAACGCAAAAAAGTTAGCAGCAGTAGCAGATAATTAAGGATAGAAAGCCAGCAGGTATCACCCTAAGTCCATTGTGAGAACCAGACATGCCAAAACAGTTTGAATAGCGTTCTAGCTGACCAGGCACAGCAAGACAATCTTCCAGAACAGCTCTATTGTAGCATCAACGGTAGACTACTTGAAGTGGGCATGAGATGCCCTAATGTAGCCACTTCATCTTAAATCAGCGCTAATTATTTCACCCATTCAATGAGCCAGACAAACCGAACAAATCCTATGCATGTGGTAAGAACTGCTCAACTCAGCAACTGAAGTAAAAACATACATTAGATTCTTACACTTGGGCAGGATAAAACTTAGTTCTGTGTTGCCTTTAAAAGTCTACTCTAACAAAACATCCCTGAAGAGTTTAAATTTCCAGCCCACACATGTTGGTTATCAAAAGAAACAGACATGAGAAACAATGAGGAAGAAAACTTGCACACGTGTCTTCCTCATACTCCTAAAAGTCACTTATACTGAAAAAATAGTCACCCAGCACAAGTGCAGGGACGGACACAAGCACCAGGGGTTAACATCAATGGGACCAGATAGCTTGAAGGAAACTGCTTACAAGTGGTGTGTGATTTTTTTTTTTCCTTCTGAGATGCAAGTAAACCTTCTTAACCTAACAGTAACGCAGCTATAAACAATATCACGCAGTGTATCACAACAATCAAGCAGCCGTTTGTTGCTCTGGAGGCTGTTTCCAACTCTGAGTTTAACTTGTGGCTTCTGATACAGCAACCAGTATTCAACTATCAGTATCACACTTCAACTGACAAAAGAAAATCCAGTAGTACAGTTACTTTCTCCTAATAAAAGCTATAGACCTAAATTAAAGATACTCAGTGGAGGATGGGAAGGAGAAGAAAAACACACAAAGGTCTCACAAGCATCACTCAGAGCCACAACTAATTCTTGGGCAGCAACCTCAATGCATTGCAGTTCAGCCTTTGACCATCTCAGATCACCGAGGGGGTGTATAAAGTCCCTCCATCTGCTAGACACAACCACTGATCCAGAGTTCTGCACAGCTTAGACTGGGTCTGGATATGTTCACACAACCCAATACCAAGGCACACAGAAATACTTCACTTGCAGGATAAGAAATGTAGAAGCAAAATGTTTTCGTGAAACTTGGCACTGACTTTGACACCAAATATACCATATACAAGTGACCCTTCACCTCACCAATAATGACAGTTCAGACATGATCATAAGTCATTCACTTGGTGAAATGTTAAGTCACATACCACAGAAAAGTCAACTAACAATAAATGGTTCCATTTACACAATGGAGCAGCCTTTCTTGAACTATGAAAGAGTTCTTCTGACATTCCAGCCTCCACGGATGCTGCCAAATTCTGCCTCTCCACTCCTGCAGATCACCACTTCAGCAAGTTACCTCTGAATGCTCAACACACACTTCTGAAGAACAAGTCACTGTTTTGCATAACGATAAACATTGTAGTTCTCAAAAAGATTTCTTCATCCTATGCATCCAGTTAATAGCTAGCCTTCATTTCAGGACCCTAACACAGTTACTGTGTCAGTGTTTTTTTGCTTTAAGACATTTTGGTTCTTCCATTCTAGAGCCTGTAAGAGCTCTTTCACATTGTCATGTAGGCAAATAACCACAGGCAACACCTCACACAGGTTTAGAAGCTCTGATCAAACAGCTCCTTGTTGAAACTCAAGATTCTGTATGTCGTACACAAAAATTACAATCGGGGCATAAATCAATCAATATTAGAAATGCACAAAAACAGCATATCTGATGGAGTGAGACACTTGACAGAAGACCTGTGAGATGACTCCAAGTCTAAGCATGTGCTGGGACACGGAAAACAGTAAAAGGATAGGGATACAAAGGAGTAAGATTAAGAAAAGTATTACAATTTTCAAAGCCTATCACTGCATCATCTATTCTAAACAGAGAAAAATAATTAAAACAATGGAAGAAAACTTAAAGGCGATACTGATGCCAAAAGGAGCTATTGAGAAATCTTCTCTGAACACAGTGCAGATATCTAAACCAAATTTTTCAGACAAAGCACAAGAAAAGCCTAAAGGTGAATATAGAATTCAAGATTTTAATCACTTAAACTCTCTTGGTGGTGTTCAGAAAACTTACTTCTCTTAAACTGAACAGCAGCTCAGCTACAGCATGAAAATAAGCCCTTCCTCAACTTTTGGTCAACTTTACAAGTCCAGTTATTCCTCACACATTTGTGTGCTTGCCTTTTCTTAGAAGCACTAAGGAGATTTACTGGCACAGAGAAAAGGATTTTTAATTTTTGAAGAGTAAGTTTGGTATTGCTCTGCATAAGCAGGTGAGCATCACTTAGAGGGTTGTAGCAACTGCAATATATATATAGGAGATGTCCACAGAGCAGAAATTGTTACTTGCTACAATTATGCTAAGGAAAGTCTAAATCCCTCAAAGTCCTGCAAGGAAAGGCCTGCCTGGTATCAGCCATCCATACCTGTCAAGTATGATAGACAATTCCACTTCCTGCAATTACTGCTTTGGAATGAAGAAGCAGCTGCTGCCAAAAGGGAGTGATGCCCTGGTGTTGCTAAGGGAACCATGAACCTTAGCCAATTCTGCTCATTATTATGTCATTATAATACCAAAACACACCTGCTGGCCTCAGGCTACCTGCCTCCAAGGCAGACCACATATTGGCACACCCCCTTGGGCCCAGACCACACCTTAGTCACTCCTCCCTGGGCATGCATGGACACCTTACTTGTGGGGGGCACAAGGGGCAGAGAGAGGCAGCGTTTGGACATTGGCAAGTATGAAATCGGTTATAAAAGATGCCTCCCTAGCAGTTTGGACTTGGAGATCTTTCCTGACCAGGACCAAAAGATCAGAAAGACCAGCAGGACTGCACCCAAGACCATCTTTGGACCATCAAATTGGTGGTAGCTATAAACCTCTTTTTCCTTCCCCTCTTCGCTTTACCTTTCCCCTCTCACTTTTCCCTACCTATCGTACGCCATCTTATGGATAAACAATGAAGTTTTACTCATGATTGAAGTGAATCCCCAGGTGTGGTCATCTGAGTTTTAGCACTTTGAGATCACACTAACAAACCACCACAAGTTCACTGTTTGGACCATGACAGTTCTAGACTGTTGAATCAAATGAGGTTCACTACATTTCCCTCAAGCATAGTTTTGCTTTTAATTACCATGATTTCGGAGATATGAACACCGGAGAAGTAAGTTTAAGGCCACCCATTCCATTCAGTGTAAGGTCATATTTTTCCAAGCACCTAGTATGGATTCTGCTGTACTCCTACTGAATTTAGTCATAGTCTAGTTAGCTTCTATCAACACTGAGCACTTTTGGAAACTTCACCCAGAGCCATTTTAACAGTTCAGTGTCCCATGTATTACTACAGTACACTAAAGCCTAGAGTTCTCATCAAGTTAATTCCCTGCAGTATTATGGTGCATACAGAATGGACTGTTACTGTCTCCAGTTTTATAACCAGTATTTGTAACAATGGAAAATACAATATTTAAGCTGGTCCTGTGGGATACAGTACAAGACCTTGCTGGATCTTATGAAAGGAATGGTATCACAATTAGTTTTAGTGTCTCAATTCTGAATACAGTGCAGCACCACATACTCTTCGGGGGTTTTTGTCTTCTATAAACTCATGCACCTGAATATTAACAAATATTAAATCTGGAAGACAAAAGTGCTTCAATAAAGGCAGCGTTCTCAAATCCTTAGCTTCTAGTACAGTTTTGAGATCTTCTGTAACTCTCCAGTATTTCCACATGGAAATTCAGAAAAGCAAGATATGATCAAGATAAGGAGAGATACTTATTCCCCTGAAGCATTCTCCAAATCATTAGCACAACACAGAAAAGAAATATTCTTTCCATGTAGTTTCAAGTAGTAAGCAAGGAACTACAGATCTTTCCTGTTTCTTAAGAATCCTTTACATCCCAGTTGCAAGGCTGCTGAAAGGCACCAGAATCTTGGCTCCACCCAGCCTGATGGACCAGGAGGCAATTCCAGAAAAGGAAATATTCAGTCACTCCCTAGCAGGCAATACACTCTTCCAGAACATCAGTAAAGGTCTATTTGGTGTAACAAACAAGAAGACGTAAGAAATACGAGGACTATGTCAAGAGCCTAATTTTGTCAGAATGCCTGAAGGGGGGAAATTCTGCACTACTAAGGTCTAACAGAGAATCAAACTTCTGTTTTGGAGGAAGGTGCAGCTGAGACAGGACAGTAAGCTGCAGTTCACCTACACAATTTCTCACATTAAGAAAGTATAGATAAAAGCATATACAGCAATGATTACCTTTGTACACCCTGTCAGAGACCACGTACATTATATGTGACATGAGCCAATTCACAAGAACTTGAGCAAGTTTTTTTGACTGCGAAGAAACTAATTTACAACTGCACTGGAAAAACTGGAAGGACTTGGTAAGTCAAGTCAATAAGCATCATCTCCCCATTGTGAAAAAACAAAAACCAGAATGCTCCCTCAAAAAAAACAACCCCAAAATAAATCACCATACCACCAACATGCCACCAAAATACACATACAGAAAAACTCCAAACCAACACAATAGACAAAACCCAAAAAAACCCCACTCCAACCTCCAAAACCATCCAAAATCCCTCTCCCTCAAACTACTAAATGATCCCTTCCTTTACCCTCCTTCCTAAAAAACCCACCACAAAAGACACTATACATCCTGTTTAAAGATAGTGGTGCTAACATTTACAACTCCAAAGTTACTTTTACAGGCCAGAAG
Source organism: Semnornis frantzii (assembly GCA_013399775.1). Classification (NCBI taxonomy): domain Eukaryota; kingdom Metazoa; phylum Chordata; class Aves; order Piciformes; family Ramphastidae; genus Semnornis; species Semnornis frantzii. The sequence continues at coordinate 7,830 of VWYK01029185.1, read as the reverse complement.
GGCCACCAGTAGTCAGAGATGTTTTTCACAAACACAACCTCATTCTAGTACCTCTAGGTTAAAACCTAGCAAACTTAAGCATCACAGCATCTTTGAACAGGAATTGAAGAATATTATATTCAATAGAAAAAGCAGGGAGGATTTCACTGACAAGAAAGTAATTGTTCAAGCTGAAACTTAACCAGAATAGAGAGGTTAACACAGTAACACTTGTTGAAAGAAAAATATACCAGTAATATGAATTTCTCATGGACTAGAAGGTATTCCAAACCACAGTTTTATCTTTCTTCTAAAACAGCAAGCATTCCAGCGGTAGAGTTTTCTCATTTGCAGTATCTACGGAATGTTTATATTCCGGTTTGGGAAACACAGAGCTAAAACACAGCACTGCTGGCTGCTCCTCTCAGAAACCGAAAGGACTGGTAGCAAATTGGTCAAGGTACTGTGCAGTATGGTGAAGAAACTGATACCAGTACTACTTGTAGCTGTTTGTGTGAGCTAGCCATCACACCATTGCTCAACACAGAGATTTCATTTGCACTTCATGAAATACATCAACTATAAAGCTAAAATTTTGGTCACCTAAATACTAAGCTCACAACACAAAACTGCAACAAATAAACTAAAAATAACAGCTAGTTTACATCTTACTTGGAGGAGAAACTTTTATCGGGGAATTCAGTATTTTTCTTTAAAAAATTGTTTCCAAATGAAAACAAAGAAGTCAGTTTCTTTCAGGTATATTCATGCCTTTCCTCAAACTTATCCTAGTAAGTGAATTTGCTAGCAAGAATGGTTACAGAAATAAGACATTCAGGTGAACAGAGAATATCTCAAATTCGGTTTTCATCTGTAATTAGTTAAGGGCATAAAGTCACTCAATTGGTCATCCAACACCCCAACAGAAGGTACTTAAAAAGAAGTGTGATGGTTTGGGAGTTACCCCCACCACCCCCCCCAAATTCACCAGACTAGACTCAGACAGCTGAAAGTTAAGGAAGCTCTATTTACAGCTTAGCACAATTTACAAGCATATATATACAGAATATACAGAAATATTTACAGTTATATACAAGTTAAAAGTAAGACAGAAACACAAAATCCCTCCCAAAACAGACTGCCTAATAGGCTTCTGACTCAAACCTCCTTCCCCCCTGCTCCCTTCAGAAATCAGCCAGATCAATCCCTTCAAGTCTCATGTGATAAATCTGGAGAGATCTGAGGTGAGATATTATTAAAAAAAAAAAACCAAAAAACAAACAAAAAACCATGACAAGAAGGTTAGGGGGAAAAAAGGGTTAGGTCATATTAGAGTTAAGGCAGATGCAACCACACAGACTGTCAGAGAGCAGGAGAACAAGTGGGAACTGAGAAGTGTGTGAGGAGTGTCCTAGCTATATTTTGACTAGGTGCATTTCTCAGAAGAATGAGTGACACAGGTTACTGTTGGTTTTTTTTCTTCTCACAACTAAGGATTTCATTTCGCTCAGTAAAATATTCCAATTAGCCTCAAACCAGCACAAGAAGCAAAGTTTACAAATTCCAAAAACAAGATAAAATTACTCAACTAAGTATTTTTCATTACTAATGTGAAAGAAGTAAAACTTTTAGCCATTGTGAATAACAACAGAAACTGGAACAGTGGTTAAACTTTCTCTGCATTATTTCCCCATCTCAAATGCATACTAGAGAAATAGTTCTAAGTAGAGTCATACTCACAACAATGGGAGAAAATGAAGCAAAAATCCATGTTTAGCCGTATCAGATAAATCATTTAATATTCAGGCTGTTGGGCATGTCCATTGTTTCTCAAGGGAAAGACTGATATGAGTTGACCATACATCATTTAAAAGTAAAAAACTACCAGTCAAAACAGTATCTTTAAGTACTTTTGAATTGTAAACAAAACCAGTCCTAGGTAAGCGCATAATGATTCACAGGTTTCTGACTTGATCAGCACGTATTTCCTTAGAGGACTATCCTAACTTTGGGATGTTTACCTTGATTCATGTGTCTAATTGACAGAGAAACATTTTTTGAGAAATATTAATGTACTTAGGATCAGAGAGGTAATTTCTTCCTGGGTTTCCAATTGGCAAGATGATTGACTAGAATTAACAGTAATTAACACCACAAAGACGAGGCTCACTAACTGTTCCAGCTCAGGACACCAATTACCAGGGACAAACAGAACCCAGAACACTCAGTGGAAACTCACTCTGCCACTTTAAGGACAAGAATTACTGCATTTTATAAGATCAGCCTTCTCAAAGTTTGACTATATTGGCTTTCCAACATAGAACTGGTGGTACTTTGCAAGGGCACTCAGCTCTTGAACAGCGGCCAGTAAGCTCCTAAAAAAAAAGTAGTTATAAGAAAAAGACCCAAGATCACTTTACATGTTCCTTCGTGCACAATGGACTTTTTAGGCAATCATTTAGGCTCTTCAGCCTGGAGAAGAGAAGGTTTCGAGGAGATCTTATAGTAGCCTTCCAGTATCTGAAGGGGGCCTACAGGAAGGCTGGGGAGGGACTATTTACAAGGTCTTGCAATGACAGGAACAACAGGTTATGGGTTTAAACTGGCAGAGGGGAGATTTAGACTGGATATTAGGAGCAAATTCTTTACAGTAAGGGTGGTGAGACACTGAAACAAGTTGCCCAGGGAGGTTGTGGCTGCTCCCTCCCTGGAGGTGTTCAAGGTCAGGTTGGAGGAGGCCTTGAGTGACCTGTACTAGTGGGAAGTGTCCCTGCCTATGGCACGGGGTTGGAACTGGGTGATCCTTGGGGTCCCTTCCAACCTTACCGTTCTACAATTCTATGATTCTATGATTTCTAATAATTTGTGGGTATTCTTTAATCAAGAGTGCAGAGAGCACCACACCATGCTGCAACCCCAAACCTCCCTCCTACTTCAATTAACTACAAACATTAAAGCTGCCAGAATGTTTCTTCTCTCACGGTTTTCAAAGACATGAGATGAATACAACTGTCATAAGTTGTCAGAAATAGAACAAGAGAATGAGCATTGATAATTTAGTAGGTGACAGCTGAGGAAAAGCATAGGATATACATTCAGGAAGATGTAACATTCCTAATTTTCTTGGGGACCAATTAATGTTAGAATTGGTTTGCATACTCTTAATCAGAATTGCATTGCCATTTTCTGTCACATGAACAGGGATCTTTCCTAATGAAATCCAACAAGACACTATTTTGATTTAATAAATACATTTTGAACTACAGCACAGAATAATCACTTCGTCAAATATTAACACCAGCAACAATACGAGCCCTAAAGGGCATAAATATTTAAGAGGTATTCCAGATGTTCATTTTGTGAGCTGTATTATTCACGTCTCCTCCAAAGAATGATGGAAGACCAGAAGCAACCATTCTATGGCCATGTTATAGTGTGAGGACAACTTTTCTCGTCTCCTCATCTCTCTTTGTGCTGACAAAGTGATACTAACAATTAGTAATTACTTGTCACAGCCTGCTCTTTTCCTACCCTTCTCCCACCTCCTGTTTTCACTCCATGAAAACCCTTCCCTAGCAGACGCACTCTAGTCAGAGGATTATGTTCATTCTAGAACATTTAACATCCGTTCTGAGTGATGCTTGTGGGTTCATGTCCTCATCCCAACCATTTTGCATATTATTTGAAAAAGACATACATGTGGGAAAACAGTGATCAGTCTTTGTTGCTGGAGAACTGTCCAAAGAACATGCTTTTTCTGAGCTTGTTCAGTTCTTTCCTCAGTTTCTAGCCCGTGTTGCTACAGCTCCACTATTGATCAAAGTACTGAAAGTAACAGTTTGTACCACCATCACCAATGCAAAGTGAGGCTGGGCATAAACGCTGCAGTCAATGCTCAGATGAACAGCAGCAGCACATCTTTCAGGCATAATAGCTGGCAAAACCTTGCCAATAAACTGTGCTCCTGTGGAAACAGCAGATAGTCCATACTGGATTTCCTCAATTTCTGTTCCTAGAACCATGCCACTAAGTAGATCTCTGTGATAGATTTTACTAATATTGCAGGCTGATGAAATCATTGTACCTTCATTCAATCTGCCACAGTTATACTGGTTTCCATCAGCACAACATGAGTAGCAGGAAAAGATGAATACTTGTCATGGTAGGCCTAGATATGCCAAATTGGGTTTATACCTTTCCTGGCTTGCTCAGGCATATTTTTCTGCTCTCCCTCCTGCTGTTTTCGGGGAGAGCAACGGCGGGAAAAGGGACAAAGGGCCTGGCGCCACTGAGTCTGGGGTCCGTTGCCTGCCCAGACCCTGTGGGAAACAGGGTGCACGGGGCTGCCTTGTGCAGGGCCCGTGTTCTTCCCAGAACAGGGTGGAGCAGNCATCCAGAGAACCAGGAACAGGTCAGAGATCGTCTGCCTCCTTCCCCAGAAGCCCAGGGGCGACTCTAAAGCCGCTGACGGCTACCAACAGTAACCCCGCCTTGGGTACTGTCAGATAATAATTTTGTGGGTAAATGCCAAAGCCTCTTGTAATTATTAATTGCCTTCTGCCCTAAGCAGAAAGTTGCTCCTTATGTCTTATGCTTATCTAGTGAGCAAGCGGTATACTGACCGCAAAGCCTTCTCTTCCAGTTTATATCGAGTTTAATTAATGTATATATTAATAACTATTTCCAGATCCTGTTATAACCTGTACATAGTTTCCTAATGTTTCAAAGAACTTGTCAATATTATTATTAAATGGTGGTCGGGGTGATGCGAGTTCTGAATATTTAATATTAATAAACTGTTAATATTTTTATATATCGTCTCGCATTAATTAATTTACCCCCCATCCTTTACAATACTGCATTGAAAAACATAGACCCTGACAGAAAGAAGGTGTTCCAGTAGAGATAATCTTGCGCAAATAGTACAGGAAAAGTCCAAGAAACCTCACTACCTTTTAGCAGAATGTGTACCATCATGATTCAGTGAAGCATCAGTGTATTTTCAGATGGACAAGAGAGACCAACAGAATTTTCTGTACAAGCAACTTCTCATGAATTGTTATGAAATTACTCAATAAAACTTTGACTGGCCTCTGCTAGAAATTACACAGCGGATGGCTAAGGAGAGTGACTGCCATCTGAACATATCAGCTGATATTCTGTTTGAGAACACAAAAGCTCCGAGCACTAGCTCCAACAAGTCAGATGGGGCGAAATGGCATCTGGCATATCTTCTTTCTTATGACAGACATCCCAAACCTCTTCTACAAGGTTCTCTCTACAGGGAAGAGGCTGAAGAACCCAAGTACAAAAGCTCAGTTTAATACTCCTGCTCTGCAGATGTGAGGAAGAGGGTTGTATTTTGTTCAAACAACATAATAGCATAAGCACCTCAAGCAAGATTGGAGAAATAGCCAGTAATACAAAAGCAGGGTGAAAAAAACAGCAACGAGCCCAAAACAACCCTCGGGCAGTCCAATGAGAGGATGTGGTCCCATCCTTATGTCACACATACAGAGATGCTTGCTTCATTCTGCTTACATCTGTGACAGAAATTAAGGGAAAGACTACTGCTACTGCCTAAAAACTAACTGCACATACTTAAGTATAAATTAAATCATTCCAAGAAGTTGGCAAATAATGTCACTAAATCACTTCTTCCTGATGCAAGTCTTGATAAAATGGCATTAAATCCATATACAAAAGCAGAGTCCCTGTCACTTGCAGAAAATTTCTGTTCAAAATCAACAACGATCACTCACAAAGCAAGGCAAAGCTTTTCTGAAACAACACATACTTCCATTACAAACATTTCCATTTGAAGACAGGCTTTTCAGCAGAGAATTAACAACACTACTGTAAAACACAACTTACCTACTTCTCTGCTACTACTATATTCAAACACAGCTATCCACTGTACAAACTAACTTCTTAGGAGGTATAAACACAAGATTAATGGTCAAACTCTATTTTGTTGTTTAAAACTGTCTCACTTCTACCTAATCCTTAACACTTGGCTGCTCTCAGAAAGCATCAATAAAAACAGGTTCTCTAAAGGAACATTTGGAAACTAGAGACAGGAAATCAACAGCTCAGATCTCATAAATAAAGTCATGAGTTCAACTGCCTTTCAAACATTTACTTCAACAGAAAAGTAAGTTTTGTTTGCTCTTGACATACTGACATCGCAATCTGTGTGAGGGAAAATAGTAAGATTTGATAGTTTCTGAAAAAAAAAATAATCTAACAAACAGGTCTTTTTGTTAAATAACTGTTTGGTTTGACTTTGCAAGCTTCACCAAGTCTAAGGTGTATTATTTGTCTCTGCTGGGCTGGCAGCCTTTCAGACACGCTGTAAGAGTGGAAGATACCATCACTTCCTCCTAATGCAAAATGGGGTCAGGTTTACTACCATTTCATTTAGAAGAGATTATTCCTGAGAATCAAGTTTGATTACAGTTCACACCTGAAGTCCAGTAAATAAGAATACAGTATACCTTAAACATATTTTCTTGAAGAAAAGAATTAAAATATTTGAAAGGAAAAAGCAAGTGAAAAAGTTGAAGTAAACTCGTGAAATAGTTTTGTGCTATGTTAAAAACAGCAACACAGCTCCTCTCGTGGCAGGTAAACATAACAAAGCTTAATGACTCAGAACTCCCTCCCAATGAACTTTTTTGTTTGAAGGTTAACTCTACTTAATTTGAAATTTCCTCTTTTTATGCCAATAACATTACTTTACCCTGTGACTTAAGTGCACTGTCCTACTTGACGCACAAACTACTAAGAACAACCCAGAGCAGGAAAAAAAGTTTTTCCTTCTTCAGTATCAAGCACCTGGCAAGTAAATGGAAGGTTCCTGCAAAGCCTTAAAGGCTCTTAAAGGCAATCCTCTTTTTCCCTGGGGATTTAAGACTCAGTTATTTTCATTCCTCTTTTTAAGTCTGTGAGATTACATCATCTTTCTCCCTTAGACTTATATTTTACAGTGGGTTCCCCCCCCATTTTCTCTCCATTTTCTAGCTCCCTAATGATTAAAGCTGCTGTTGGCCTGGTCATGAAATAATGGTAGAGAAAGTACCTGTATTGCCTGTCTCTTTGAAAAACAGGACCATGTGTTATCCTCAGTTATTTACCTACATTAACATACTTGAATTTTAATACTTGCCAATTTAGGAGTTTTCAGCCACATAGGTCTTTGACCAAGCTCGTCAAATATGTGAGAAATAAGCTAACAAACTGACTTGGAAGGATCTCTACCAAAGTACTGTGTTAGTTCCCTCAATGTCTGCTATATTCCCCATAAATACAGCAGTCTAACGCTCCATCAGGTCACTTTGCTTCCTGGGCTCAGAAAGCACCAAGTCCCCAAAGTGAACTGCACAAAAGAGAATGCTGACCTACTGGTATAACAGCTGAGCCTGCAGTATTCAAGGGAAGATTGCTGCATTTGTGTGAGCTCCCTCTTGTGAAATACTCTTGTTCATTCCCATGACACAGCTACAAAAGTGAGACTATGACCTCATGTCATCTCCCCCTGTACTACTTGCCTTCTTCACCGCTCAACTAAGAAAAAAGAAAAATAAAATCAACAGGAGCAAAAATTGCTGTCAAAAAAGTAATTTCAGAAAGTCACTGTAGTTTAGAAAAGGTTTTTAGAGAAAGAAAAAAGCCACTGTGTGGAAAAAAATTTTTTTAAAAAAGGCCAGTTGTTCCCAGTCACAGAACTCTAGAATCACTCACATAGGAAGAAATTGCTGGAAAACAGCTAGTGCAACAAGTCTGTCTACAGCAGGAGCAGCTAGAGCTAGTTATCCAGCACTATCACATCCAGTTTGGTTTTTCATTTAT
>VWYK01029179.1:348-16183 GCA_013399775.1 Semnornis frantzii | reverse complement strand
AGATTGGATTCTCAGATGAGTATGGTGATAAAGATTATATTTTAAAGAAACTTTAACCCCATTTCTTAAAAATCTCGAATATTTAAAGGCTCTGAAGTCTTCCTCTAGAAGAGCAAACTCCCTGTAAAAATACATGAGCTCACTTTCTGCTTGCTGCCTCACTGTTGAATGTTAGGAACCTGCAAGTAAAACATGGCCACGTTGTTTGTATAACTGCACATTTTCCTAATATAGAATGATTTTCACTCAATCCAGCCTTCTACTATATTGTGAGACAGTCATTTGAGCATCTCAGATGTGCCTAAGCCTCCTACTTATGTCTAAACACAGGTATTCATCGTGAACTATCTTACTGTGTCATCAGGGTTGAAACTAATTCTGGGGACTTGGTGGGGTCTCTTAGCCAGATCAACTGTAGCTTTCCTATCCCCACCTGGGCTACTGTCCAGACAGCTCATGCAGGTTTTTGGCATAGACACAGGCATGCTGAGCTATCAATTTTCAACATAATCATGATTCGTCACCGTAATTGAAGAGACTGTTCCTACTGTGTGCTGCAGTAAAGGCCTTTGCCACCAGAAAGGAGATTAGCTCACATTTACCCAGTTTGTTGACAGCTACATCACTTGAATGATGCTCAGTATCTTCACTGAAGAAGGTTTTGTGCAAATCAAGGGAGCCATTTACAAAGCACTTACAAAACAGTTCCAAGAGGTTGTTATAAATCTTACATCTCTTGCCTAGACAGAGCTGTGCTGGAGATGAATCAACCTGGTTTGACAGAAACGGTTGTCAAGATCACAGCCAAAGTGGCTGTTAAAAACTGCTTTTGGCAAACTCTGTTCTTTACAACTGAGCTCCAGTCTCTCAGAGGCAGAGCTTTTACCTTTTGCTAGGAAAACTGTTTTTGCTAGCTCACCACTAAATCTCTGGCCAGGAAATCTTTGCACCAAGGGAGTAAGAAATTGTTTTGTCTTGCCATTGTATGATGGCTCCTCTCCTTCCTAGCCCCTCTGGGTGCCCCCGGTTCGAGAAAGAGATGTTGTTCTTCTAGTTCACCTTTACATTCAGATGACTAGTGGCAACACCCCTTAAGGACATATGAAAAGTGTCCATGACTGCAAATTGTAAAATAAATTATGTCTTCCGTTGTTACCAACATTGACATTGAGTAAAGTGTCATACTATAAACTCTTCCCTTTGTTTGGTTTCTTACTTGTTTGATGATGTGTTTTATCCCCTGAACCAAATCTTACCTCAGCAAATAGTTTCTCAGTAATTTTCTTAAGAATCGTCAACATAATTCACAAATGACCTTCCAGAGGTCAAGAATAATCCTCAAATATATTCAATGACTGTTTCATTTTGAGTTCAGTAATCTGTGACCTTAGTTCCTCCTTGTTTCCCTTCATTCCTTCCTCAACACTCCAGTGTAAGGGTGAAATACAATTGCTTTGCATGTGGACTACATGGACATGATGCCAATGATTGTGAATCAGACCTTGAGAACGGTGGAGATCACAGATCCATAGCATGCATCATCACATGCGGGCCAAGCAGCTCTGACAATATAATAAATGGCTGAGATAATGTAATTGGTTTTGATAAGGAACTATGTAGACATTGATGAAAAATTATCTACAAAATTCGTATTCTGCATATCTCTCGGAGCACTGCTGTCTTTCTGCAGCTTTAGAAGCTAGCCCTCCATGTTCAGACAGATGGGGACCAAGGACAGGATGTTTCTGATGGTGCAGTCTCAGAGACACATCACCTAATATTTGGTAGCTGTTGTAGCTGCTTTCAAACCACATCTGTTTTTCAAGTATTCTTCATGCAAGCAGCTTTCTGAAAATTAAGATACCTAAGCAGAGGTTTCTGCTTACCCTAGCAAACTCCCCTTGCACAGGGAGGCTGTAATTCTGAGCCTGTACATGACTGTCTGTTCCTCCTCTATGTAAGTGTGTCCCTCTGGCTCTGACCCCAAGGCTTAGCTACAACAGCAGCAAGAAACCATCTTTGTACACTTTCACAAAAAAGTAGTGCTTAAGTAGTCCATGGGCAGCTGACGAATTCGGGGGTATTTCGTGCGAAAAATGTTTATGTTTATTAAAGACCACAAAGAAGCCTTAAGGAATATCCTTGAAGGAATTTTGCTGATGCAGTTTGTTTTGTCCCTTCCTAATTGGAAAAAGGCCATGCTATCAGCATTTGTGCCCAATTGCACAGACTGTTTACCTGCTGTGAGAGAGCTGCAGCTCTCTGTATTTTAGTCAGAGTTTCTAATACCGTTATTTTCTGAGGACACAGCCAACAGAAATATCAAAGCTGCCCAAGGTTAACATGATGGTACCTCCCCTCAGCTTTGGTCTCCAGCTATAAGAAGCTTTGTGGTTACACAGGGAAAATCTCTCAGTTCTTGAGAGTTTAAACTTTAGTTTAGCAAACATAAAGGAGAAGATATTTATGCTACCAAAGGTTATTTCAAGAGTGATGATGGTTTCAAGAGCAGAGGTTTTCCAAGCCCTTCTGAGAACCTCTGCTTAAACTCTGGGTGACTTTGTCTGAGAAGTAACTCCCAAGGACTTAGAAAGCTCTAGTCAATACACATCAATATAAAAAAGTAGGACTAAGAAGAATCAGATTCTGTTTCCAGATGTTCAGCAACATCTTCAGCAAACATGGTAAAGTGAGGCCAGGAGCCCTCTGGCCTGAAGTTGAGTGAAACACGGTCAAGGAAAAGAAGTCCCTGCCCTGGAAGACAGGTAGATCTTAAGTGACTAGGCAACAAGGAACACAGGTCTGTGATTCACTGCATTTCCTTGGACCTACTTAGTTTTGCTGTGATTGGCTCATTACAGGAAATGAGAAAAAGTTATTTTTGACATAGAAAGATGAGGAAGAAGGAAGCTAACTGAAACCATCGGAGAAACTGGAAGCTCTTGTTTAAAGGGTATGCTCTCAAAAGCTTTTGTTTAGTTTAACATGAATGCCATCATCAGTCTCTCTTTTAGTGACTATTCTCAATAAATTGATAATATTTTCTCCAAAGCACTCAGAAACATGCCTGCATTTAGATATTCAACGCTTATACGTAAAATAGGATATATATGTTTACTAACCCATTACATTACAGTTCCAGAGTGAGGGAGGTTTGTGTTTGGTTTTCTTTTGGTTTTGTTTATTTTAATCAAGTTGATCACAGCCTTTTTTGTTTAATTGAGCACATGCGTGTTGTCTGCGTCTGTGACGGCAGAGCCCCGAAACGGGTTGAGAAATAGGGAAGTGGCTGGAATTCGCTGAAGGCCACCACTTACTCACATGTTTCTGTTTGAAACAGGTGGATCTGGAGGGAGTTATTTTGAGCTTAAGTTAATGCTGACCTCAGCTGAAATAATTCGCCCTCTCACTTTTCCTCTGATACAGAGTCAAGAGGGAGTTGTCTGACTGCTGTGTGTGATTGTACACATCTGTCAACAGAACTGGAGATTTGAATGCAAAAATGCAGCACTCGGGAATGCTTGTGTGGTTTTCTGACACTCCCTGAAGGACATGAGGACCATAAACCAGTGAATGGATTACAATAAGGCATAAATAGAGCATTTTTATATGTGACAGATGTGATCCTGCTCCAGCCCTGCTTACTCTATTTAAAGGAAAATGATCTCTGTTTCAGGCCAGCTCTCTGAAATTTGAATGAGGAAATAAGTCATAAGTGTTTTTTCCATGTGAATAATTGTAAACTTCCTCCGAAAGTGGTTTGGCAGCATTGTTTGTAAGGAAGCTGTCCATTATCTCTCACAGAGCACCCCTTCCCCATGAGCAGAAGATGGGGGAAGGGACTGCAGTCTTTTGTGTAGCTTTCCTCTCCCATTGGGGAAGGCTTGCTTTGCTGCTCTAGCTTGCCATTCAAAGCCTGCAGCCAGCCAGGCTGTACCAGAATTGTGAGGAATAACGTCCCAATGCCAAAAAGCAGGTGTGAGACATGCTCCTCTCTTGCACAGACATACGCTACAGAACGTTACAACCTTTCCCACAGAATATCTTAATATGCAGTCATTAGGCAGGGCAGAGTGAAGAATATACATATGGAAAATGTCTCTGATTTGGAGACAGGAGCATGTTCTTTCCCTTTGACGCTGACACATGCAAGGAAATTCTGATATGTCAACTCCAAATTTCCAATCACAATTTGATAAAGAGAAGGCAGGAATTTTAGCAGGTTCTAGACTAAAGATATTTTTTAAAGAATTTTTCCCAGAAGTGACACATATAGATTCTAGATGACTGTATCTGGATTTCAGTGCACTCATAAATCCTACTGGGAAAATAAATTGGAAGATGAAGACTGGGAGTTAAGGCTGTGCTAAATTAAGGTAACATGGGCATACAACATTGAGTTAGCTCACTCCTTTGGACAACCTCTTATGTACTCACAGCTTTTGAGTCAGGGAGGAAAACGTGCATGTCAAAGAGCTAGTCAAGGAGATGCAGCAGAGTAGAATTTTCATAAGCGCAAATAGCTGGATTCCAGCATTTTTAAACTACAGCTTTTCTTTTCGCTACAAATAGATCCTGATGAACTCCAATGAAATCTAATATATTCTAGACTCTTTAGCCAGCTAAGAGGCAATCACAGACACTGATTCACTGTGGGAAACAAGCACACAGAGTAGCTGGTGGATGGGTTTAGGTAACTGCTGCTTGTATTACCAGGCAAAAAGTAGGCAGGACAAAATAATTTTGTCAATGCAAAAGACAATTAAAGGAACCATATTGGTTAATGGCTAATTATCTGCAGGTTTTTGAAAATTTCAAACATTGAGATCAAGAATTATGTCTATTAAGATTAAAGCAGGAAACTTAGAATTTTGAATGAACTTCAGAAAAACAAACAAGCCAAGACCCACGAGTCCAGGCCATGTGGTCTGTGAAGTAAACTTTCCTCGGAAGAGGGGAAGTTTGATTTCTTGGGATATTAAAATGTTAGCCAAAACCTAGGATATGAGTTGTAAAAAACAGACATACATTGTTGTAAAAATTAATCAGATGAAGTGTGTGGCACAACAGGCCTTTTTTCTTCTCTGTCTCTGTTAATCTTTAGCTACAGAGACATATCATACTGACATATCCAGTGATTTCGTAGACTTGATCTTTTGATACAGACACATAAATATACCTCACCAAATTCCTCTCTTTCTCTTGGCCACTGTAGCTTAGGTTTCTATACAGATCGCACCATGCACTGCAGTTCTGTTCCCAGCTGGAGAGATGATTGGTGACTTCCAGGTCAAATAAATTCGGCAGTGTCTAACAGCAAAAATAACACACTGACGCAAATCTGTGCACAGTTATTCAACTGCCACTGAGTCCATGCTCAGGCTCAGTCCAATTGCTTGTGCCGCCCTTTCTGGATGCTCGGTGTGCATGCAGGAACAGAGATGTGGGCACTGGAGCTACACTGCCTCCAGCTGTCATATTTATTCTCTACTTTCTTAGACTTTCACCTCCACTACTCACATCCTGAATGTGCAGTCTTGGGCTTTCCCTCAGTGTTGCCTGGAGAAGCAGAGAAGACATTACTGACCTCTACTTTCTAATGAAGCCAATGGAGACAGACATTGTTCCTTCCCTGTGGTTCTGCATGTCCTAGAGTAAGGACGACTTTTAAGTGGAGTATTCCTTACATCTATTTAGCAAAGATTAGGTTTGTGCAGCATGGGCCATAATTTATGCAATTTCATGGTGGTATAAGATAGACGTTGCTGACTGTGAAGCTTTGAAACGTAGTGGACTTATAAAATTTCCACAAAGAAATAAGTAAACTCTGCCATAATTGTCAACTGCACAAGCTACATCCCACAGTGTACTTAGTCACCACTGCCTCAGTAGTCAGAAAGCAAAGCAAAATTTGTCTGTAAGTGAATAACTCAGCTATGGGTTTGGAGCAAAAGGAACACGGAGGATAAAAGGACCTGAACTGAGAATGTCTCCACATTTGGGTAGGCTACCAATCTAGGAAAGGGAATTGCAGTCTAGCATGGGCATTGAAGCAAAGTGATCTCAACAAACTGCATAAATGCATTGGCACAAGTAAGAGATTGTAAATCATCTACTCATATTACAAATGACACAGATAAGCTTTTAAAAGCAAATCTATTTTACTCTGACCAAAGAAGATTTTCTTTTCTTCTATGAATTTTGAGAAGGATTTGGGTTTTTTTAGTTTGAACATTGAAGAAAGATGTTTTGTTCCCTGTTTTTCTAGTTCCTGTATGCCAGAGAAAAGTGCTGGCTTTGATTGGAAACAATGTAGAGGAACATTTCGGTTTGGAATTATAGCAACAGAATTTAACTGGCATCATTTTGTAAAATGTTATACATCAAGATCAAAAATTCACTTTAAAAAATACTGAACCTATTTAAGCTGCTCAGCAGTGGCAGTAAGATGGAAAAGAGGAAAAGTAAAACCAGCTATGTCTGATTTCCCTTGTCCCTCAGTAGAGGGAATAGCAGTCATGAATTTTCCCATCGACACCCCACTATCCCTCCTTCCCTGGTCCAGGCTCAGCCTGCCAGGAAAAGGATCCCTGCCTTCAATCCTGTGCCCAGCTCCACTATGGGAGAACTGCTGAAATTGCAGATTGTCAGGGAGAGACCATGTGGCCAAAGCGGTTGAGAGGGATGGGAGGAAGGACCTGGGTAGGCCAAGACAGGGGTCAGAGAGAAGTTCTGACCTCCATGCATCATGTGACGCCCAGCAGGACAAGGTGGGTGGGCAGCTGGTGTATCTCTTGCCTCACATTCAAAAGGGTTGCATGTGCAGCTTGAGGGAAGCACACTTGGTGCAGAAAATAGGAGGAGGTGAGGGAAGAGGGGTCCTTTCCACCACTGTGCGGGTGCTGCACCTTCTACTTCTCATTTTCTGCATTGCTATTTGGGGCAAGATCCTGAACAGTGGTAGTTTTTCTGAAGACAGGGTGGGAATTTGGCTCTCTGTACTTAGCTATCACTTCTTCCCTTCACACATTTGCTTTGATCTCGTCATGCAGTTATTTACAAGGGAAGTCAATGAAGTTGTTCAGGAGAGGAGAAAATGCTCGGCTAAGATGAAGTGATCCTAACTGGGCAAGGAAGAAGCTGAATCTCAGGATCACAGTGGGAGAGTTGCTTGCTCAGCCATGCTCTGTGGTATGTCTGCAATTGTTCCTTAACCTCTCTTTACCTCCAGGACTAGACAACCAGCTAATATTGGATCCCTGGAGAGAACTGGCACTGTGCAGCTTTGTCCTTTTAACCTTTTAATGCTCTTGCAGTTTAAGCTGTTTGTGGCAAGACCCAGGCTTAAATTACTGAACACAGATGTCACAAATTGCTTTTCAGTATGCTCTACTGATGCCTGGAGCTGCTGACAAGACCTGAAAAGGTGAGATTTAAAGAAGGGTTTATTTTGGACAAGCTTTAAACTACTTTCTCCTCATTCAGTCACTGGTCTCATGAGTGACGAACCAACTAGTACAAAGGGGAAATGAAGTGCTTTCTCAAAGAATGGACTCGTGGCCTGTTCAACTGTGCCAAAAGATAAAAGTAAATGTTATAAAGATGCAGAGAATTATGAAGAAGGTGGGATGCCTACTTCCACGGCAATTTTCAAAGAAAGAAGAAGAGGAAATGTGGAGCAGGACAGTCTGTAATTGCCTTCCATAGGATTATTGCCATATCCCTGCTAAGCAGTCCAAGGAAGGGACTGCTAGATATGGGGACTTGGGCAAGTTGAATACTCCCTCCAGTTGTTACAATAGTTCCTGTTTCCTTTGATGGCTCAGCCAGGAAAGAGGAAGCTCTCAGAACACCACCTGAGAAAGGTACTACTTCAGCACTACCATCACCAAAACCAACTAAAAACACATTTAAGAAAAAATGTGCCTCTTTGGTACTCATCACCAGAGTAGGAGAGAAATTAATGGAAAAATCTCTCTCCAGCACCTCACCACATTCCTTGTAAGCACTGCCACAAAAATCCTCCATCAAATCATCTGGGCTTTAATGCCATAACACACACAAAAAACACTTGGGGCAATTTCATATTTATTTATTATATTCTTTAGAAGTATGTGCATCTGGGTGTTAAAGTCCATGATTGGATATTCAGGTTGTATTCCTTTTTTAATTAAAGGACTGTCTGAATCTTGTTTTGCAGAGAAGGTTTTTCTTTCTTTCTCTCCCCTGTCATCCTCCTTTCACCATTATTTCTGGAGATGCCTGGGGTTATCTGTTCTGCAGTTAATGATTGAAAGATTCTATTGTGCTAATTAGATTCTGTATTTAATTCTTATATTATTGATAATTTACATAAATATAGTGCAAATGTCTGGGTATTTGCCATTTTTTCCCAGAAATGCACTAATCATGTTCATTATCTCACTGTCAATGGCAGACCAGTCTAGACATGGAACATAATGGCATGACTGGGTGAGGAAGCATTATATTTACCCTGTAGGATCAACAAGGTTGTGTCTGTACCACCCAGACGTCAACTTGTATATGGCACAATGGAGAAGTGGAGACGGAGGACACATCCACCAGCCTGCCAACTCCCAGTGTTGGCACAACCTCTGCCATCTTAGGAGAAACAGCATCACAGCAAGTGTGTGACAAGAATTTGGTGTCTGCTGGAGGAATTCTACTTAACAATTTGAAGTTAGGCAAATCTAGGCCTGGGAAGGGGACACGAATATCTGTCCATGCCCTGCAGAAAGGAACAAATGCCCTCTGCAGTCACAAATTCCGCAAGACACAAGAGTGAAGACATGGATGCTTATTCTTTCAGTTTTTGGAAAGGAAACTCGTCTCACCCTGTGCTCTCCCTCTGAGGCAGTGAGCTCTAAGCCTCCAGGGTGGGGGTAGGAAGGGAACACCAGCACCTGCACCCTGCATAGCAGCTCACAGCTGCACCTAGTCACTGCTGCCTCAGGATCCAGAAAGCATTGCAACCTTCTAAGCAAATAGCCAGCTATGGTTTTGGAGCAAAAGGAAAGTGGAGGATAAAAAAACCTGAACTGAGAATGCCTCCACATTTGGGTAGGCTACAGAGCCAGAGAAGGGAGCTGCAGTCTACGAAGGGTATTGAAGCAAAAGGATCTTGGTGACAAACTGCATAAACGCATTGGCACAAGCAAGGCAGCTCTCCTTACCCCTAATGAACCCAAACATCTTTCCTGGTTGGACACAGCTCTGTACCTATTTCCTGACTGCTACTCACAGCCTGCATGTTTATTTAGCTTCTAAACTCAAAATTTCTATGATAAACACTGGGTAGCACACAATAGTGTGTTTACTGTCGCTTCTCCTGTGAGCAGATTTCTTAATTGTCTCAAGTGATGACTGTATATTGCTCTAATGCTCCTGGGCCCCATGAGATCTCACGCTTGCCTGGTTTTCCTGCAGGGGTTTTCTCAGAGCAGATGGTTTTCCCCTCAAAGGCTGGATTTTTTTTTTTTTTTTCCTAGCAGGAGGAACTGTTACAACCCAGCAGCTGAGTGGTCCCAAAGGCAGGTGTGGGACCATCTCTGGAAAGAGCCTTCTGGCAGGAGCAGGGATGGACCGTATCTGAGGCTGCTACCTACTGAGAGAGTAAAGGCCCACAGAACAGAAATAAAGCACAGCAGGCTGGGCACAACCCATTCCTGTGACGGCAAAGCCGAAGCTTCTGCTAACTTTAACAAAATTTCGCAATAATGAAAAATTTGATTAATTCTCATTCCATCTGAGCACTTTGCCTTCCTGTGTTTAATAACAGCACTAGCTAATCAGGCAGTTTTTATGTATGGCAATGAACAACACTTTCCCATAATGATTTTCTGTGGTCTTGGTGCACTTTGCTTTCTTATATTGGGCAGCACTTAGAGAGACAGTTATCGCCACTCTGCAAATGAGGAAGATGAGATACAGAAAAGTCGTGTACCAGTGGTACAGCTCAAGACTCAGTCACGATCACAGAAGACCAGAAAAGAAAGACCAGAAAATCCAGAGAGCTGTATAAGATCTCTTGTTCTTTTTTCATGGTTTCATAACTAGTACATTCGCGGGCACACAGCACTGGTAAGGGATATTTATCACTAGTAAGGTTCATTTTTCTGTCTTTAATTGTTGCATAGAAACTGAGCACTAGCAGGCATTCCCACTCTTGAGAAGGCACTGTGCAAATAATTATTTAATCTATTACCAATGTTTATGGTAATTTGAGTACTAACACATTTGTACATCTGACACGAGCTCTGCATATGGAAACTGCTTTATGAACACACAAAGCGTTGGCTTTTGAAGAGTCGTATTTTATTTCTTTAAAGAACCAATGTCAAAGGAGTGCCCCCTCAGACTCTTAAAAAATTCAAGTGCACGTTTTGATTAATCTCTTGCCAAAGTTTGCTTTCAATTGTCTTTTTTTTTTAATATTTAATTACCATATACAAGTCCAGAAATGCAAGTCAAACCACAAAAAAAAAAATATTTCACACTCAGAAAAAATCACAGTAAAACTGTCAAAAGCATATAATCTTTAACAAATTTGGAAACCTTCTCTCTAGAGCAGGGACAGTTACACTTTTGTATCGAGGCTATTCTTCAATAAAGTAATTTCTCCAAAACCCTCCTATTCTTAGACTAGGGGAAGAACTTAGCAAGACATTGCTTCTCAAAAATAGCAACAATATGTGCTCAGTAAAGCAGCAGGGGTAACCACAAGGGCCTCCAACGAAAAGATCTGACATGTGTGTGCCAAGACAATTCCGCCAATATTTGAGAGACAAAGTTTTGGGAATGAGTTCCACAAACTCCAAACTTGAAGCGCCTTTGGGTGCAGACCATTATGATGCTCTTGGGACTCATTTAAGGAGTGCCAAAACCACCTTATCCTTACTGGCACACTGGGGATTAGTGACGCTTTCTGAAGGTTGGTCTGGCAGCATGTAAAAATTCAGTTGCCTTCTAATGAGTTGTCAGCTTTGTCAAATTGATCATGAATTTTTTAAGTCCTTTCAGTTATAAAGCTGTCGTCCACCTGATCCTGTCATTGCCTTCAACATGCCTTTCCACCGACTTCTAATGGCCTTTGGAGTAGACAGAGCTACAAGCCAGTTCCTGACCTTAAGGCAAACCTGCCCTCAGGGCTGGGAAGGAACAGACACTCAGTGAACATGTCAGAGCTTTAACACTTTGGTGGTCTGAAGGCAAAATGCTGTGGTGATGGGGGTATGGAATGGAGGTCAGTGGGATGCCAATGAGGGTTAAACCAACATCCTAAAAAACAACTGTAAGAAATCGTGAGCCAGTAGCTTTAAAGACACAGTGACTCCACTCAAGTCAACATCTAGGAATGATGCTGTGAAATGGTTTCTCTCTGACTCCTCCAGCTAAGCAGGCACAGTGAAAGTCTCACACAAATGTGGGATTTAAACTGTTTATGATGAGCAGTGCTCAGCAGCCAGACAGAGTTACCCTACCACAAGGAAGAAAAATCTACTATTAGAGATAGAAGATGACACCGTGTCTGTAAACAGGGTGAAGTATACTGCACGCAGATGTAAAGATAGTGGCCATGGTGGTTTCCTTGCCTTGGAGTGGTGATTTGGCCTCCTGCCTCAGACAGATATAAAAATAAGCATCTTTTCCTCAGGACCTCTCTGGCAGTGAACTAAAACTTGCTCCGAGTACCAATGCCTTCATTTTTTAACCTGAGCCTTTAAATGTTTGTTCGTTGTCATGTTGTGCTTCATAAGGAGTACAGTTCTCTAGCAAAATGACAAAAAACATCACGGGTGACAGATAAGCAAACTTGCCTGCTCCAACTGCCCCATCCTTTCTGAACAGAGGAGCATGTTTCTAAACCTGTTTCACTTCCCTCATGCACACAGGACACAGTGCTAAGGCAACTCTGATGAAAGGCATTCGATGTCATCTGTGAGAAGAGAGGATTTTCTCCTCCAGCTGCCTCACTGAGATTGCTGAGAAACGGGTTTGAGCCATGCAAGGCATGCCCTATTTCATCACCTCCCTGCCACTCATGGGAGCCAACAAGTTCCCTGTGGCTGCATAGGCCACACCTGCCATGGGCAATAGACTGGTGTAAGGTGATTTCAAAACTGCAGATGCTGTTCAGAGACCAAACACTGTCTCTAAGTTGTTTGTCTGCTTACAATCCAGTCACATAAATTCCACCTCAACATGCCCTCCCTTCAAGAACCTAGGAGGCTCATTTCAGAGAGATTAATGAGTGCCCTTACAAGTTGCTGAATTTGTCTTAGTGTGTCCTCGAGCTGGCAACATCTTTTTATTTTATTGGAACTAAGGTAGGTTACTTCCTCCACCTGTGCTTTCTGAGAGTAACCTCGAGGTGTTCGACAGTAACACTGTTGGGCTATGTTCATCATTCCCTAACACAGCTGACACTTTGATACATTTTCTGTCAGATGAAATTTAGAGGCACATTAACCTGCTTGACAGGAACAGTGAGTCACAAACAGCTCCTGAAGAGAAATGTCCATGCTGTGGAAAATGTTTCAGGGTTTTTCAGACTGCAGTTTGATACATCTACTAATTATATTTGCAGTCTCACAGATACTTAAAAAACAAACAAGCAAACAAACAAAAACAAAAAACCAACAAAAAACCAACAAAACAAACCGAAACCCAGTAAAAACAACAAACAAAACCAAACAAAACCCAAACCCCACTCTAACTAATAAAAATGCATAACCTTAGAAAAAGAATGACTGACTTTGATGCCTGAATTTTCTAGACATTTCTATTTTCTTTAAACAACCAGAAGCAAAATCAGCTATGAGATTTTCTTCACGCCCACTATTCTGCTACTAATTTCAGAGTTGTTTGGTGTGCATCATGACAACTGGCTGTGGCCAGTGCATCTGCCTCAGAGTCCAAGAGTCAAGAAGAAATGACCTTTCTCTGGCTGCATATGGCTGTTTGTCCCACAGTTTCCAGCACTGTTGGTAGGGATGGTGAGTTGTATGTGTGGCTGCCTGGGTAGAGACCTGCCTGGGCAGCTTTGCTCTTAGGAGCACTGGAGAGCAGGATGGGGAAGGATGCATTGCTCCAGGGTCCTGACTGTGGCACAGTGTGGGGACTCCTGTTTTTCCCTGAGAACCCAGTTTGTGCCTGAATGAGGCATTGCCACTCAACTGATTTCTGGAAGGCTTCCCTGGAGACATACTGCTTCCACCAAGGCCTGTGAAGAGCCTGGGAGCCATTTATGCATATCAGGCGGCTTGGGAACAGCACTTGGTACTCGTTGTTTCTTGTAATTTTCTTTAGGAGGAAGAGTCATTCTTGTGGTGATAGCTTTTGTCCAAGCTGTTTAAAACCAGGGTTAATAGTGCCACTAACGTCTTTAACTTGAAAGTGACCACAGCTGGGAATAAATCTTTCTGTCAAAGTGTTGGTTTTCTGGTTTAGTTTCATGTCCTGTTTATTAGCGTAGTCAAGCCACATCAATCACTTTCTTTCTTTAACTCTCTCTCTCCTCTATGTACTTGTATGGCTCTTGTCATACTCATATCCAAGTACCTCTCCCCCAGAGGAATTTAAGAGTAAAAATAACTTCGTCTCCTTTCCCAGGCTGCAGAGAGCTGCCTTTAGTTTATAGTTTCCTAAGAGGGCATTGCCAAACTATATCCCGAAAGAGCTTTTTCTCCACTGAAATATGTGATGGGAAAGCTACATCAAACAGTTGAAGGTGAACAGAAAAGGGAGAAATCCTAGGACCTGGGTCTGATCCTAGACATGTAAGAGGAACGTGATTTCTGTTATGTTTGTGTAATCTGAAATTAAATCACATAAGGTCCAAAAGGTAGCTATATTAACTGCAGTAATATAACTATTTAATTCAAGTCTAGGATGTTTTGGGAAGCGTTAGCTAATGCTGTAGGCCACTATGAAGATGTAAAATGCTATGTCTGTGCTAAGTATCGTTATTATTATTAAAGTTGAATTGAATAAATGAAGTAAAGATGCTGCAGAGTAATGAAAAAGAAACAATTTCTTCCAGTCATTTGGGAGTGCAAGCACAAAAAGATTAATGCTTTTTATAAAGAATTAGTAAACAGTTAACTGCACTTGCTGTAGGCAGTTAAGTATTTGTTTCTTGGCAAGAGACCTTTTTCTAGATAGCCACATCCATTAGATACTTCCAATTACATCAAACAATGTGTTTATTTTTACAGATGCTTTATTGCTTCATGCTGGTGCTAACAATTTATATGAAAAAAACTGACAGTCCTAGGTACTTGAAATTAGAGCCCCTATGAAGGAAGGTATTTGTCTGTAAAGCCACCTGGCAAAATCTTGAACAAGACCAGACTGAATTCCCAATCACACTTCCTATGTAAGAAAGTGCACTTTGATCAGTTTATGCCACAACTTTTCTATCTTTACAGTCATTTCTGCCTTGTCACTGTGGCTTCCCACAAAGTAATACAACCTTTGATGGTGTTCCCATGTACGACCCTGTGTATTCCAAAATGACAAGCTTCCATTGACATCAGTAATATATACAGAGGGGGAAAATATGATAAAAACTAATCTGTGTAACCAGTATTCCTTACTAGCAATAACACATTCTTCAGAAGAAGCTGCAAAGAACTGTATGTTGGGTATCTCAAACTGTATATTCAGAGTAGCTGAAGACAGACCTTGGCACTTGATGCTTCTTGGTGCTTAACTCCATTACCACAGTGAGCAATGAGACATTAACAGAACAACTAACAAATGGTTTTGATCATCTATTTGAAAAACTGGCCAAAGAAACTTAGAGTACTTGTTCAGAGCAAAACATAGCTGGATTGTTACATACTATTTTATTTGTCTTAGAATTCCTACTTAGAAAAACATTGTTTTTTATATACTAAGAGAAAGCTTACAGCACATGGAAGAAGAATTTTCCTTAGACTTCTATGATACGTAAATGTTGGGTAAGTGGCAGCATACATTGTTTATAAGGCAGCCAAATCCCCAGGTGATTCAAATTTGAAGGAT
The DNA here is from genome assembly GCA_013399775.1 of Semnornis frantzii. Lineage (NCBI taxonomy): Eukaryota > Metazoa > Chordata > Aves > Piciformes > Ramphastidae > Semnornis > Semnornis frantzii. Next base: position 1,135 of record VWYK01029179.1, on the reverse strand, counting down.
GTATCTGAGCTGACTGATGTGTGTAAGAGTACATGTGAAATCAAAGAGTTCATCCCAGGGAGCTTTGCAGTGTATACCTTCCAGGGAAGGCAGGGAAGCACCCACATTGTTTTCTGGAAGCTGGCAGCAAGCTCACTGAAATTGAATTACTCTGTTGAAAGCAATCTTGAGGCTGTTGTATCTGAGTGGCTGAACTCTGTGTGAGGTTACATATAGAAAGAAGTTCTTTTGCATTAGCAAAGCAGATTAGATTTTCATATTTTACTCTTTGTTATGACCCTGGCTATACATAAAATGCCAATCAGGTAAGATCTCATCAGGGCTTGCTCTTTGACGGGAAATGGAAAGAAATGTGTGATAACACTCTTGATTCTGCCATTATGTGGGAGAAGACCCTCAAAAACAGCACCGCTCCATTCCCAAGCACTGTGACTGTGGGCCAGAGTTCCTTAACCCCTTTCCTCACTTGGTTCAGTCATAGAATCAGCATAACGCCACACATTTTCAGAAGAGACTTGAGCCTTAATTAATGCTGGCTCAGAGTACTTGCTAAAATTACTTTTTGCAATTTGCTACTGAACTTTCTTGGAGCAATAAATAACACAAATACATTCAAGAGTAAGGTATAATCTGGAAACTCCCCTCAAGGCATGTTCACAAAAAAGTATTTGCATTTTATTGCACCAGCAAACCAGGGAAGCCTCAGAGTGCAAAGACAGCTAGACTGGCATGAAATTTTAAGTATACCTATTCACACAATCAAAGAATCACAGAATGTTAGGGACTG
>VWYK01029171.1:0-10976 GCA_013399775.1 Semnornis frantzii | reverse complement strand
CCTTCCCTGGCTCTTTTCACCCACTCCACTCTCAATCACTCCACTCTCAATCTCCCCTCTTCCAGCTCAAAGCTATTGTCCCTCATTCTGCCACTCCCAGCCCTTGTCAAAAGTCTCTTCCCAGCTCTCCTGAAGCCCCTTCAGGTACTGGAAAGCTGCTCTAAGGTCTCCCTGGAGCCTTCTCTTCTGCAGGCTGAACAGCTCCAACTCTTGCATCCAAGAGGCCTCACCTCCTGGACAGTCTGAGGCTTGGGATGCCCAAGGTTAAGTGTGAACACCACACTCAAGGGATTCGTGGAGTGGAGCATGAGGTAGCAATACCAGGAGAGCCTTGGGAGCAGACACAGGGCAGTGGCAGCAGCAGGTGGATTTGGTGGGGTGGCACAAGAAAAGCCCATGGCTGGGTGTGGGCATGGGCACTTACCAGGAGCCTTCAGCTCGTTGCTGATGAAGGTGAGCAGCTCGCGGAAGATGTCGCAGTAGGGCACAGGCCAGGTCAGGAAGCTGTGGTAGATACTGGCAGCTTTCAGGAGCAGGTCTGAGTCTGGTGGGAAGTGAGGAGCCTGTGTGAGATGGGGACAGGTGGTTAGAAAGGGAGCAAGGACACAGGCCTGTGAAATCTGAGTGCCTAGGCTGGGAGTGGGAGGAGGACAGGTGGAATGGAGCAGAGGTTCACTCCATGACACCTCAGTAAGAGAAGGGTCAAAGGATCCCTCACTTGGGCCCCTCACTACAAGAGATTGGGGGTCTGGAGTGTGTCCAGAGAAGGGCAATGAAGCTGGTGAAGGGTCAGGAGAACAGGGCTGGGGAGGAGCAGTTGAGGGATCTGGGGGTGTTTAGCCTGGAGAAGAGACCTCATTGCTCTCTACAGTCCCTAGAAAGAGGTAGCAGTGAAGTGAGGGTTGGGGTCTTCTCCCTAGTCTCAGGTGATGGAACAAGAGTAAAGGGCCTGAAATTGTGCCAGGGGAAGGTTAAGTTGGAGATGAGGAAACATTTCTTTGCTGGAGATGTGTTCAGGGATTGGCACAGGCTGCCCAGGGAGGTGGTGGAGTCCCCATCCCTGGAGGTGTCCAAGAAAGGTGTGGCCATGGCACCTGGGGACATGGTTTGATGGCCACAGAGGTTGATGGTGCAAGTGGATGACTTAAAGGTCTCTTCCAACAGAAACAATTCTGGTTCTGTGATTCTACAGTGGGCACAGCTCTGACAAAGCTCTATCTTCTCCAGCTCCTGGCTGTGACTCACAAGCCACAGCCTATCTATGAATTTCTTGTCCCCAAGCCCAGATCCATAGGGATGAGTGGCCTCCCAGCCTGTGCTTTGCAGGAGCTGGCAGCAGTGATTTCCTGGGGATAATGATGCATTGTGCTGATAATAATTAGAATTAAAAAAAAAAACCAAACCAAAAACTATTTCCTCTGAAGGCTCTGCTCCTTTTCATTATTGTTGCCTACATATTGTGCACAAGTCTACAGGGTGAGGGCCCAAATGTGCCTGCTCTGCACTGAGACATTGTCCATCTCCCCCTCTCATTAGGCCACCTTGAAAGAAAAAGCTTAAAACCACTGCAGCTCCTTTCTTTGCCTCTCTCAGCTTCTGCAGTGCCTGCCTGGCCTTAATCCCTGCACGTTTCCACAGGATCATATTTGGAGATGAGCTGATCAAAGCCAACTGTGGGGTTGCAGAGGAAAGCCACCCCAATTTTGGTGACAGGTCTGCAGGGCTCCAGACCCCTGTGCCTGCCCAGGGGCCGGGGTCCAGCTGGGTGCAGCACAGGACTTACAGACAGGACGGCAGAGTAGAAGAGCAGAGCCAGGGGCGTGACGAGAGCGTAGTCAGACTTCTCCTGCACCTGTAGGGAACAGCCAGAGGGGTGAGCTGGGCTGCTCAGCAGCAGTGTTACCCAAGCACAGCACTGCAAATAGCAGCAGACTCCCCAACAGCCCAGCCAAGCACTCAACCCACAGCATCCCCAGCAGATTCCCTTGTCTCCGTGGGACGGTGACCCCTTGTGCTGGTTTGAGCTAACTGGAATATTCTAATAGAGAAAATTATACTACAGGCTGTGAAGGAAAACAATGGTGCTGTCTGCTTCACTCATAGGCTTGCTGAGATGTTTAGGAAAAAAAAAGAACCCAAACCAAAAAGATAAGAGAGTGTCTCGAGCAGGCAGTGTGCGTCACGGGGCACAGCGTTTTGGGCTCTCTAGCAGCTCTGGCTTCTCCTCTCTGCTGAATAACTTCACTAACCACTTCTCTTCTAATCTTGCCCCAGCTGATCCTAAAAATTCTCCTTGCACATAAGGCAAACCTTGGGGTAAGGTAGAGGGGTGGGGAGAANCTGGGAAAGGCAGAAGGGCACAGACTGCTGCTTTGTCACCCTCAAGAAGCCAGATTTGGCCAAGCTTCCAGCCCTCTGAGTTGTGAGGAGGAGAAGGACTTGGGGGTGTTGGTTGATGAGAAGCTCAACACTGAGCCAGCACTGACCACTGCCAGCCCAGCCCCAGCCTGTCCTGGGCTGATCCCCAGCAGTGTGGGCAGCAGGGGCAGGGAGGGGATTCTGCCCCTCTGCTCTGCTCTGCTGAGAGCCCCCTGCAGTGCTGGGGCAGCTCTGGAGTCCTCAGCACAGCACAGACAGGGACCTGTTGGAGCAGGGCCAGAGGAAGCCACAGCAGTGCTGGTAGGGCTGGAAGGGCTCTGCTGTGAGGCCAGGCTGAGAGTTGGGAGTGTTGAGGCTGGAGAAGAAAAGGTTTCAGGGAGACCTTCTGCTGGGCTTGCAGTGTTTAAAGTGGGTTACAGGAGAGCTGGAGAGAGACTTTTGATCAAGGCAGGTAGGAACAGGACAAGAGGCAATGGCTTCAAATTGTAAGAGCCTGGATTTAGATTTAGACATTAGGAAGAAATTCTTCCCCATGAGGGTGGTGAGGCACTGAACAGGCTGCCCAGAGAAGCTGTGGAGACTCCAACCCTGGTAGTGTTCAAGGCCAGGCTGGATGGGGCATTGAGCAGCTTGGTCTAGTAGAAGATGTCCCTGTCCATGGAAGTGGTCTGTAAGATCCCTTCCAACCCAAAGCACTCTGTGAAAGCCTCTGGGAGTGGTTCCCAGCAGGCAGGTGGGAAAGGTGAGCAGGCCCCCAGCCCCTGCAAGCAGCCTGCAAAGCTCAGCAGCACAGTGCAAACCACATCCTTTTGTCCCAGCCTTTGCCAGTGAGCAGCCAGCAGAATTATTTCACCATATTTCACCCAGTGATGGCTCAAGGCTTGCAGACATTGTGTCCCCTAGGCCATAAGCATGGCATGAAGCATAATCAACCCTTAGGTACCTCCTGATGCAATAAATAACCATCTGCAACTAGATCAAGTCAAGCCACTGAACCAAACTGTGCCCATCAGCTCCACAGCCCAGCAGCTAGGCAGCCTCCCTTCCTGCCAAAAGGAAAGGCAGCTTTTAGCCCAGCACATGAATCCCAGCACTGAGGATTTAGGAAGCACATTGCTCTATCCTGCCACATCAAGGGATTCCTCCAAGGTCCTCCCAGCCACAGCCTGAGGTGACTCTGCTTGACTGATGATGCCTTGAGCTCCTCCAGCACATGATGGGACCATGACAGACTGACACCATCAGCCCTGCTGTGGTTTCACCTCCCTAGGTGCTTGACCCAGCTGTGTCCTGCCTGTGTCCTCAGATTCCCAGCTCCACTTCTGGCTCAGCAGGAAGCACAGCACAGCCACAGCAAAGTTTCCATCCAAAACAACAGGAAACCTTCAGTTTGCTCTGATTTGGACTAGCAGCTCCCAGCATATACAGGAGGAAGGGCAAAGGAGGGGATTCTGCCCCTTTGCTCTGCTCTCCTCAGACCCCACCTGGAGTCTTGTGTGCAGTTCTGGAGCCCCCAGCACAGGAAGGACATGGAAGTGTTGGAGCCAGTCCAGAGGAGGCCACAAAGATGCTGAGAGGGCTGCAGCAGCTCTGCTGTGAGGACAGGCTGAGAGACTTGGGGCTCTGCAGCCTGCAGAAGAGAAGGCTTCCAGGAGACCTTAGAGTAGCCTTGCAGTGTCTGAAGGGGACCTATAGGAGGGCTGGGGAGAGACTATTGACAAGGTCTGGGAATGGCAGGATGAGGAGCAATGGTTTGAAGTGGCAGAGGAGAGACTGAAAGTGGATGTGAGGAGGAAGGAGGTGGAGTGGCANACAGGTTCATCCCTGCAGCCATACAACTTGGGCTGGCCCCACGTGGCACCAAGCAGCAATTGGGAAACCAAAACCCTTCCCCATAGATCTGCAGTGCTGCCTCAAACTGCAACACAGTAGGCTGAGATTGGACATTAGGAATTTTCTTTCACAGCTGAAGAGTAGTCAGACACTGGAACAGGCTGCCCAGGGAGGTGGTTGGGTCACCATCCCTGGATGTGTTTTAGGGTTGTCTAGATGTGGTGCTTGGGGATATGGTTTAGAGGTGAACTTTGCTGAGTAGGGTTAATGGTTGGACCTGCTGATCCCAGGGGTCTTTTCCAACCATGAAATAAGAGCTGGACTTTTCCCCTGTAGTTCCAACATGCTGGAAACCAGCAGGACACAGAGGACTGCTCCCACCAGCCTTTCACAGCTGCTGACCCAGCATCACCCAACCCCAAGCTCTGGTGCTCCACCAATGCCTTACCACAACCCCAAATCAGCCACCAAGCTTTGCAAAACTCCACTTTGGGCAAGTCCTGCAGCAGACACCATCTCAAAGCCCTCTTCAGCAGCCCCTGACTCACCTCTTTGGCCTTGCTGAGGATCTTCTCCACAAGGATGAGGTAGTTGCTGGCGTCTCTGCTCACCAGCTCCTGCAGGCTCCAGCAGTTCAGGCACAGCCCAGCTGTGGGGAGACAGAGACCATCACTCACAGTCATCTTCTAGAGGGTCACAGGAGGGATGAACAATGAGAAGGGGTCAGGGTGGAGGTGTTCACTCCTCCCACTCTTGTACAGGACAGATTGAATCTCTAAAACTGGGCCTTATCTCAGCAGCATCACTCTGCACCTGAGCACCTTTGTGCTCTTGCTTGTTCAGCCCAAAGCTCCCACCCTGGATCCTCTCCCTCCCAGAGGCAGGCTTGCTGAGATGCCTGCATGGCTGCATGCCTGCTGCAGAGGCAGGAAGGGTACACCTGGCATAGGATGATGCCCACCTTACCTCAGCCCAAGCACACAAGATCCAGCAGCTTGACCACTTGCCCTGCTGCCCCCAGGCTCAAATGCCCCCAGATGCACCAACCCCAACCATAACTCACTGGAGCACTGCAAAATGCAGCTCCCCCATCAGGCACACACCCAACCCCCTCCAGCTGCACCACACCTGAGGTGCTCCCAGCCCCTGAAGATGCCCTCTCACATCAGCACTGTGCCAGTCAGGGCTCATATCACAGAACCACAGACTCACTTTGGATGGCAAAGCCCTTTCAGGTCATCCAGCCCAGTCATTCTCTGGCTCTGGCCCTCAGCACCACATCTCTGCAGCTTTTAAACACCTCCAGGGAAGGGCATTCAACCACCTCCCTGGGCAGCCTGTGCCAGGCTTTGAGAAGCCTTTCAGGGAAGAAATTTCTTGTAATGTCCAACTTAAAGCTCCCCTGGTGCCACATGAGGCCATTTCCTCTTGTCCTACCACTTGTTCCCTGTGAGAAAAGATCAACCCTCACCTCACTCCAACCTCCTTTCAGGGAGCTGTAGAGAGGCAGAAGGTCTCCCCTCACCCTCCTCTTCTCCAGACTAAACAAGCCCAGTTCCTCAGCTGTTCCTCACCAGTTCTGTTCTCCAGACCCTTCAGCAGCTTTGTTGTCCTTCTCTGGACACTCCACCATTGTCGTAGGCCTGACCTCCATTTTTTTTTCCCCCCCATCTCTTAGCACCATTAAATGTATTAAAACCCCACAAGATTTGCCAGACTGAGTGAGGAAGGGTCCTTCCCCCCCAGCTGACTGAAACCCCCCTGACTGCTGGGACCCTGCCAGTGACAATAGCCCAAGGTGTTTCCCGCTGCTTTTCTTGGTGGCCAGGGCCACCTCCCAGGTGGTCTGAGAGGAAATGATCTCTGCTGAGGCTCCATTCATCTCAGCTCTGTGTCCCAGGGGAGGAGGTGGTGCTTGGCTCTGTGGAGCAGGATCTGCAGACCAAGAAGGGAGCAGCAGCATCACCTCCTTCTCCTCCTCCTCTTCCTTCTCCTCCCAGGGACATGGGCACCCCGTGGAGAAAAGCTATGGGGAAGTTCTCAAGCAAGCAGCCTAACAAGTATCTGAGGAGGGTCTAAGTCTGCATCTCCCCCCTCCTGCACTGCCATGGGCTGTTGCTCCAGGAGCTGATGCAGCACAAACATCACCCAGTTTGGCCTCAGCCCATGGCAGAGTTCAGGGGGTGTGGGCACAGAGTCTCCTCCAAGCACACAGTCAAGGTCCAAAAGCACAGCTAAGGGAAGCAGAGCATCCCTCACAGCAGGGAAGTGAAGGCTGATGATCAGAGAGGGAATGCAAACACCAACCCAGCAGCTCTTCATTCACATGGTGCCACAGAAACATAAACACCAGCCTATGCATGCTGGCTGTCACCTTGGAGCCAATGAGGAAGAAGCAATGCCATGAGCTGGCCAGGGGACAGTGGTCTGCATCACAAATCCCTCCAATCTTACTCCCAGTTGCAAAATCCATTGAACACACAGACATGGAAATGCCATCAAAACACCTTCACACACCTTCCAGGTGGGAAAGATGAATTTCAGCCAGGGGAGAGGTCTGCCATGGCCCAGCTGGGAGAAGGATGATGCCAAGACAAGCAGACCTAGTGCTAAGGTTGCAAAACCAACCTTCACTTGTCCCCATCATGGACAGGGATTTGCTCCCAAGGCCAGACACCATTCCTGTGGCCTTATGCCTCACTTGTAGGTGAGTTAACAGGGCAAGACCCTTCCCCTGCTGCCACCCAACCTTTTGCTTTCAGTGAATCAACATCTAGCAGGGAAAGATCCTGCTGGAAAGCTTCCAAGGGACTTAATGCTAATTACAGCTGCAACTCTTAATTGGCCTCTGGTACCCCTGGCACCTCAATGGGTTTGCTGACACCAGAGCACAACCTGTCAGTGAGGACACAGTCATGGTGAGCTGGTAAGTCAGTGATGCTCCAGGTTTCCTCTGAGCACCTCCATAAGCCAGCCATGGTGAGCTGGTAAGTCAGTGATGCTCCAGGTTTCCTCTGAGCCACCTCCATAAGCCAGCACAAAGGCACAAAGCCAGGTCTCAGCTTAGCATGGCTTAGGATCTGGCAGTGCTGGTGGACATGAGCCAGCAGTGTGCCCTCAAGGCCAAGAAGCCCAGTGGTGGAATGGGGTGCATGAAGAAGAGTGTGGCCAGCAGGTTCTTCTCCTCTTCTGCTCTGACCTAGTGAGGCCACAGCTGGAGTACTAGGACCATTTCTGGGCTCCCCAGTTCAGGAGAAACTGTGAACTACTGGGGAGAGTCCAGAGGAGGCTACAAAGCTGCTGAGGGGCCTGGAGCAGCTCTGTGAGGAGCAAAGGCTGAGAGCCCTGGGGCTGAGAATCTGCACAAGAGCAGCCCCAGAGGGCATCTAAGCAATGCTCAGCAAGAGCTAAAGGAGCTGTGGGGGGCAAGAGGCTGGGGCCAGACTCTTGTAAGTGGTGCCCAGGGACAGGACAAGGAGTAATGGGCACAAAGTGGAAGCCAGGAGGTTCCATCTGAAGAGGAGGAGAAAGTTGTTTGTTGTGAGGGTGTTGGAAGGCTGGAGCAGGCTGCTCAGAGAGGTTGTGGAGCCTTCATCTGTGAAGAGCTTCCAAGCCCATCTGAGCATTGTGCTCCTGAGCAAGCTGCTGTGGGTGCTCTGCCTTAGCAGGGAGGTTGGACTGGATGATCTCCAGAGCTCCCTTCCAACCTCACCATGCTGGAGTGTGCTGCAGCTGCCTTGGGGCAGCCTGGCTGTGCAGAGCAGGGTCTGTGAGAGCTGAGCTCCATGGAGGTCCATGGCCAGGCAAGGAGATCACCACTTCCTGCACCAGTCTAACCACAAATGCAAACACCCAGCACACTGAGGGCTCCTTCCTTCCTCTCCCTGCTAGCGAGGGAGGAGGAAACTGCGGCCGCAGAGGCTGCCTGTGTTGTTCTGTGCTGAGTGGGGCAGGGCAGAGGCACTGAGCTGCTTCCCCGGGGAGGAGCTGGGGCTGTGAAGGGGTTGGGGATGAGCAGGTAGCAGGGATAAGGGCTCAAAGGAAAGGTCTTACAAACAGCATTGAGATCTGAAGTCCTCTGACCCATTTTTGGGTACAGGAAGTGTGTTACTGAAGCACAAGGATGTGGCCAGGCAGAGGATCATAGAATCACTAAGGTGATTCATCAAGTCCAACTGTAGCTGCCTAACATCTCTCTATAAGCAGAATTTGTTCAACTCATGGTCACAGCAAGGCACTGGAATCACCTTGGGGTTAAGCCAAATGATGCTGGGAGGAAGCAGCCTGCTGGAGTCTGAGCTCCTAAATTTGGCAAAGCATTAAGCAAAGACACTCACAGAGCAGCTGCATCCTTCCTAAAAATAGTGCTAAGAACAAAATGCAGCTTGGAAATCCTGGACACAATAAACAAAGACCAGAATGTCCAGCACCTCCAGGTATCAGCAGATCCAGATCTGGATGGGAATTCCCTTCCCTTCAACTTTCCAAGCAGTGGGAGCAGAGCTAATCCCTGCAGCTATATTCCCTGTGTCCAAACAAATTATTTAGGCACTGCTGGTGATGCTCCTAATGGGCACAGGGCAGGAACAAAAGCCTCAAGTGATATTAAAAGCATAAAGGAGCTACCCCCCTGCACTTTACCCTCCTCTATCCCTCTGAAGATGCCCTGTGCCCACTTGGGACACAGCTGGTAGCACCCAGGACCCTTTATGAAGTGCAGAGCAGCATTTGTGTTATTCCTAGGCCAGGGAAAGGCTCCAGCCAGGTGAGAAACCAGCTCCAGAAAGTTTTATCTGCAGATGTTGCTCCATCTCAGCAGACCTGAGGAGATGTCTGGTGTGATGCTAAATGGAGCCACTATGCCAGGTCAGGCCAAATAGCACAGAAAGAACTCAGGAGCAGCATTAGACACAAGGCCAGAGCAGCACAAGGCATAAAGTCCAACCTGGACCCATTCCAGTGTGCCAGTTATGCTGAAAGCCAGCAGCACCAGACCACAGCAGGCACCATTCCTGTCCTGAGGTGGACATGGGTAGGATGTAATGACAGGAGNACCTCCCTGGAGGTGTTCAGGACCAGGCTGGATGAGGCCTTCAGCAACCTGTTCTAGTGGGAGGTGTCCCTGCCTATGGTAGGGGGTTGGAACTGGGCTTTGAGCTTTGAGGTCCCTTCCAACCTAAACCATTCTCTGATTCTATGATAAGGTCTGGAGAAGGCCAGGTTCATCCCTGCAGCCTTTCAAGTTGGACTGGCCCCATGTGGCACCAAGGGCACACAGAGACTTTCAACTCAGCTTTCTCCTGGAATTTGAACTTGCTCTCTAATTCTCCCCCCCAAAAAAACATTTCTTTCTCCTGGAATTTGAACTTGCTCTCTAATTCTGCCCCCCAAAAAACCATTTCTTTCTCCTGGAATTTAAACTTGCTCTCTAATTCTGCCCCCCAAAAAAACATTTCTTTCTCCTGGAATTTGAACTTGCTCTCTAATTCTCCCCCCCAAAAAACCATTTCTGACTATGAGATGCAAGGCTGGCCTCAGATCTGCAGGGAGCACACAGCCTGTGATGTGCTCCCCAGAAAGCAGAGGGATGCTCTCTGCCAGCACTGCAAGCAGGAGCTGTGCTCCCTGTCACTCCCTCTCCACTGAGCTGTGCCAAGTGCTGGGAAGTGCTTCTCACTCACCTGAGCACACAGCAGAGCTCAGGCAGGTGCCTGCTAGCTGAGGGAAGCAGTAAGTCAAGTGACACAAACTGCTCAGCACCCTCAAGGAGAGAGGCCCACGCAGGAGCTGCAGGGTGAGCTTCAGCTCTGGTGCTGTTGAGATCATCTTTTAAAGATGCACCTAATGCAAGCTGGCACAAATCAAGACTTCACTTCCCAGCCCTGAAATCTAACAAATTTGGTCACAGAAGGCACTGGAGACCTCCCAGCAGGGCAGTGGGAAGCCTCACAGCTGGCAAGTTGCTGACACCCACCCTGCTCTCACACTCATCCATCCGGTTTTGCTCCTAAAACCGTGGCTCACTGCTATTTATTTTCTGCTTATCCATGGGGAATGAGTCAGATTTATCTGCCAGCAACATCTAGAGCACATCATAGCTCCATCCAGGGCATGCTGGGATGCAGCAAAAGCAGGACTAAGCTGTGCTCATCCCAGCAGAGAATCACAGAATCATTTAGGTTGGTAAAGACCTTCAAGATCAAGTCCAACCATCAACCCCACTCTACCAAGTCCATCACTAAGCCATATCCCCAAGCATCACATCTGCACAGCTTTTAAACACCTCCAGGGACGCCACCACCTCCCTGGGTAGCTTGTTCCAATGTCTGATAAGCCTTTGAGTCTATTTTTTTTCCCTTGTGTCCAACCTAAAACCCTTTTGCTGCAGCTTGAGGCCTTCTCTTGTTCCTTTAGTGCTTACCTAGGGGAAGAGTCCAACTCTCACCTCACTGCAACCTCCCTTCAGGGAGTTGTAGAGAGCAATGAGGTCTCACTTCAGCCTCCTCTTCTCCAGACCAAACACTTGCAGCTCACTCAGCTGCTCCTCCCCAGCCCTGTTCTCCAAACCCTTCCCCAGCTTTGTTGCCCTTCTCTGGACACACTGCAGCCCCTCAATGTCCTTGTTGGAGTGAGTGGCCCCAAACTGAACACAATTTTGGAGGTCTGACCTCACCGATGAAGAGCACAGAGGGACAATCACCTCCCTGGTCCTGCTGGCCACATCCTACATGACACAGACTGAGCCAAACATAGAATCATAGAAT
>VWYK01029162.1:5534-16349 GCA_013399775.1 Semnornis frantzii | reverse complement strand
CACCAGGCTAAACAATCCCAGCTCCCTCAGCCTCTCCTCATAGGGCTGTGCTTAAGGCCTCTCCCCAGCCTCGTTGCCCTTCTCTGGACACGTTCAAGCACCTCAATGTCCTTCTTAAATTGAGGGGCCCAGAACTGGACACAACACTCAAGGTGTGGCCTGACCAGTGCAGAGTACAGGCAGAGAATGACCTCCACCAGCCCCCAAGGCAGTGTGTAGGTGAGGCATTCACTACAACTTGATCAATTAGAAGACTTAAGTCACCCTACTAATTGGTTACTAACTACTCCCTCCACAGGAATTTGGAACCTTTGTCACAACAACGACAACAAAAAAAAGCAAACCTACTGGACAGTGTGGTTTGATAGCTTGCAAAATCACCTGGATGTGTCATCCTTTGTCAATTAACATTTAAATTCTGCTAATACTTCTATTGGGATGGTTGATATCCTGCAATATGAAAAAGAAATGGATGCAACTATGCTTTGTGTGACTCCTCTGCAGGATTAGAGCCATCAAAAATCAAAGTAGTCTACCTTGATTCCTAATTAAAACAATTTTGCTGTACAATCCCGCTGCTGCCTGTTTGTTTTTTTTTATTCTTGCATGAGTAAGACTACATTACTGTTTTGATTTGTTGTTGTTATTAGTACCTTTTAGCAATGGAATGGAGCTAAAAATATCAGTTTCTAAAATGCCTTTTTTGCTTATAATTCAAATACAGCTGAGTAGAAGCTGAAAGCATTAATTTATCAGTCAGTCCTGCTCTATGTCTAGGCTCACTTGAAACAGACTCAGTACACAGAGAGAGAGAGAGTCAAAAATAGCTATTTCCCAGAGGTAAGTGGGCTTGTAAACATTCAGGTACATTAGGATTTATTGTGACTATTATCTGTAATTCTGAAGTGTATTGAAGGTGATATCATGTTACAAAATCAAGGTGGCTTCAGCAAAAGAAATCTCCTTTTAATTTAAATAAACTCCCCTGCAAAGAGAGCCTGAGAGCCCTGGGGCTGGTTAGTCTGGAGAAGAGAAGGCTGAGAGGGGATCTGAGCAATGTGTGGGTGTCAAGTGGAGGGGACCAAGATCTGTGCAGTGGTCAGCAGCAGTAAGCCAAGGAGCAATGATACAAACTGGAAGAGAGAAGGTTGATGTTCCAGATGATGGAACAGAGAAGGTTTCACCTCAACTGGAGGAGAAACTTCTTTAAAGTGAGGGTGACAGAGCCCTGGAATAGGCTGCCCAGAGAGGTTGTGGAGTCTCCTTCTCTGGAGACTTTTAAAACCCTCCTGGATGCATCTTGTGAGAACTACCCTAGGGGATCCTGCCTTGGCAGGAGGGTTGGACTGAAGAGACTCTGGAAGTCCCTTCCAACCTCCAAGGTTCTGTGACTCTGTGATAATCAGATGAAAATCCACCCATAATATGCAGAATTCCCAGAAACCAGGCAAGATACACTGTCACATCTTCAAAGTGGTTGGCTGGAGGTGGTTTACTAGACAAATATCTCCATCCTTAAGAAGAAAACTACACCAAACCAGCCACTAAAACCTGCTAATAAAAAGCTTTTGCCTATGGGCCTTAACTAGATGATAATTTATTTAAAACAGATACAGTCCTGGAAGTGACCCACTTAAAATTATTAAAAAGATAGGGTGTTTATGTTTTGTTGCCCATAAACAGGCGATGGCTTATGAATATGCAAACTGATCAGATGTAATTAACGTGATTGGCTCCTACTGAAACACAACCTCCTGCATTTCCAGGAGTTGCATGCAAAAAAAAACAAAAAAACAACTAATGAGGTCAAGTCAATACACTTGTGAAGAAGGCATCAGCTGTCAATGCAACTGACTAGAACCTTGGTACTAATTCCCTCTTCTGAGAAAACAATTTGTTTTTTTTTTTTTTCCCCCAATAAACCAGGAAATCTCAAAAGCAGGGAGTCCACCAGAGCTGATAAATGCAGGGGGGATTAATGAGGGAGAAATAAAAGCTTGTGTCCATTGATAGGAACAATAAACACAGCATTTAATTAACTAGAGGGTTTTCAGCATGTCTTAGGGGCAGTTAGTTGACCATCACAGTACTTGGCTCCATCAATCCTGTCCAAGATGCACAGATGACCTGCAAATATCTTCTTCCACTGACCTTATGGAAAAGGTAAAATGTAACTAAATGTATTATGACAGCAGCAATTAAACTGAGCAGATTGAAGCTTAGCATCAAAATCAATACCCAGGAGTTAATGAATGCTTAAATGTTTGGGGGTTTGGTGGTTTTTTTTTTCCTTTTCTAGTGGTTAAAATCATAGAATCATAGAATGGGAAGGTTGGAAGGGACCTCAAGGATCATCAACGACAGCACAAGAGGCAATGGGTGGAAGCTGAGGCATAGGAAGTTGCATGGAAACATGAGGAGGAGTTTTTTCACTGTGAAGGTGACAGAGCACTGGAACAGGCTGCCCAGGGGGGTTGTGGAGTCTCCCTCTCTGCAGATATTCAAGACCCACCTGGATGTGTTCCTGTGTGATCTGCTCTAGGTGAGCCTGCTTTGGCAGGTGGGTTGGACTCGATGATCTCTGGAGGTCCCTTCCAACAGTTTGTGGTTCTCTGACTTTCCACATTTTGCCTGTGCCAGCACTAATTAGCTTTTAGCAGGAATAAAGCCACACTTGCAGGCTGACTGTGCACTGGAACAGGCTGCCTGGGGTTGGGGGGTGTGGAGTCTCCATCTCTGGAGATATTCAAAACCTTCCTGTGTGATCTGCTCTGGGTGATACTGCTGGGGGATTGGACTGGATGACCTTTTGAGGTCTCTCCCAGCCCCTGACATTCTGTGATTCTGTTTTGAGTTGTCTGCTGGCTTAAACCATGACAAGACATCACCAGGTGTGTCCTGGTGTCTTTGCTACCCTAGCCCAATGTGGACAGGTTCATTAGAATCATAGAATCAGCCAGGTTGGAAAAGGCCTTCAAGCTCATCCAGTGCAACCTATCATCCATCCAATCAACCAGCCCATGGCCCTAAGTGCCCCATTCAGGCTTTTCTTGAACACCTCTAGGGATGGGAACTCCACCACCTCCCTGGGCAGCTCATTCCAAAGACAATCACTCTCTCTGTCTAGAACTTCCTGCTAACATCCAGCCTTTTAGCAGGAATAAAGTCACACTTGCAGTGTGACTGTGCACTGGAACAGGCTGTCTGGGGGTGGGGGGTTTGTGGAGTCTCCCTCTCTGGAGATATTCAAAACCTGCCTGTGTGATCCTGCTCTTCTGGGAGGTTGGTGAGCTTTTGAGGTCCATTCCAGCCCCTAACATTCTGTGATTCTCTCAACTTAGTCTAACTTCCTTCCATGGTAAACTAATAAGCTGTAAGTGCAGAGGAGGAAGACAGGAGTCTCCTGCTTTGGTATGAGCAAGCCTTTGACACTGCTTCACATAACACACTGCAAAAAGAGGGTGTAAAAACCCTCCAGAAATCACAATTCCAGCAGTTCCAGCTAGCTCACACCCAGGTCATTCACAGCAGCCTAATAAGAATTTGCACTTTTCAGTATTTTTATGGCTGGTCGAGGCAAAGCAATATAATTCAACTCACTGCAAGCAGCAGGGGCTGAAAGCCCACTTTGGTGATCAGCTTTGCAGCTCTCTTACCTTAAACTGGATTTAAAGAAACACAAAGCATTAATGAAATTAAAGATGAGCAAACATAACCAGGATGGAAAACTGAGTGGAAAAAGAACCTTGAGGACTAAAACCAGAATGGAAAACTGAGTGGGAGAGGAATCTTGAGGCTGACTCAGATCACAAGCTAAGCCTTAGAGACATCCTGCTAAGCATTCACCACACAAAACTACTAACCAAAGAAAATCACACCAATGGAATGGTACCATACTATAGGGATATTGTTTATACAACAGGAAAATCATCTCCCTCTCTACGTATAAGCTCCTCGGCCACACCAAGCTACCTGTCTCTGCCACTTGCACTTCACAACACCTCCCTTTCAGAGCCTTTGTAATTCGAGGCCAGAGAAATCCACTTTCTCCCAGATTCCTGCGGTGGAACAGTGACACCCAGTGACGAGTTCCACACTAACCTCCTGTGAGCACCCAGCAAAACCTGCCACTCTTCTGCTGAAAGGTAAAAAAGGCAGGAGGAGTTTCTCTAGCAGCTACACATTTCCTGAGCATCCTTCCTTGGATGCTCTCTGGGCTCTTAGCAGGGACAGCAAGCTCGCAGCTGCAGCCTCTTCATGAACAAAGCTTTCTATTTAAGAAGTGATTTAAGCAAATATTCTCTCCCTTGAAATGAGATGATTTGCTTCAATGATCTTAAACTCTTAGGTCACCTGCAGCCTCTAATTTATCTTTGACAACTAGTCACCAAATCAAAAATCAAATAACCAAGCATAACTACCTCTCACTCCCCCAACTCACATAAATCTTGCTCCTGCTGCTCCCAGGGCTCTCTCCCCATCACAAGGCTGGCAGGTGTGTGTGTGATTGTGAATCACTGAATCTAACTGTTGACCTACCAGGAACTATAGGAAGTTCCTGTTAGGAATATAGGGAGTATAGGAAGTTCTATAGGAACTATAGAACTTCCCATACCTAATAGTAACTCCTTTGCAGGAGCTTCTGGACAGAGCCACACACAGATCAATGTGATCCAAGCAATGCCAGTTTATTGAATATGAACATGCATTTATATATCCTTCCAAAAGACTGTTCAGGCCAGCCCATTACAAAACAATTGGCTTTAAGGGACAAGCTGTTTCCCCCAGTCACCAAGATGCAAACTATGGTGGAATTCTCTAAGTGGTCTAAGTCATGAAGGCATGAGCTGTGAGGGAGTTAAGTGCTTGGTGCATCTTTATCTGGTCAAAACACTCCTTTGTTTTGGTTTGAACCTCCTATTATTGTAGTTCTTCTGCAGGCTGCTGAAGAAGAGCAAGGCCCTTTGGATAAACTTTTCATGCAGGCTGCTAAACTTCAGCTCACAACCAGCAGTTAGCACAGCTTGGATTGCTCACGTGTCCAGTTAATACAGAATGTTTCCCTACACGTGGCCATTAAACCATGTCCTGAAGTGCCATGTCCACATGTCTTTTTGAACACCTCCACTGGTGATGACTCCTCCACCTCCCTGGGCAACCCACTCCAACACTTCATCACCTTTTTCAGTGAAGATTTTTTTTCCCCCTCAATATCCAATCTAAACCTCCCCTTGTGCAATTTGAGGCTGTGCTGGTTTGAGCTAATTGGAATATTTTAATAGAGAAAATGATACTATAGGCTGTGAAGGAAAACAATGGTGATGTCTACTTCACTCATAGGCTTGCTGAGATGTTTAGGAATAAGAACCCAAAACAGAAAAAAAAGATAAGAGAGTGTCTAGAGCTGGCAGTGGGTGTTAGGGGGCACAGCACCTAGCGCGGTCTAGCTCTGGCTTCTCCTCTCTGCTGAATAACTTCACTAACCACTTTTCTTCTGATCCTCCCCTGGATGATCCTACTTGCACATAAGGCAAACCTTGGGGTAAGATGTAGGGGTGGGGAGAAGGTGGAAGGGTGGTTGGGAGCCCCTCCTGAGGTCTCTGATTTCTGGGAGGGGAGTTGTGTTTCTGTATTCCCTTTACCTTGTATATTTCTGTAAATATTCCTGTCTATAGTGTATATCTCTGCTTGTACATTGTGCTGAGCTGTAAATAGAGCTTCAGCTCTTAACTTCCAGCTGGCTGAGTTCTAGTCTGGGTCATTTTACAAGTGTGGGGGGGCAGGAAACTTTCAAACCATCGCAGAGGCCATAACCATAACCAGGCAGAGAGACTGCAGACACACTAGCAGTGAACTCTGAAATGGACTGGAATGAAACATTAACTGAAGCCTGAAGCACCATACCCTCACCATGCCATGCCATAACTGGCATGCAAAGGTGCCCATCGTGCACGAAGGAATCAGTAGCAAGATGAATCAAGCAAAATTATTTGGCTCCAGAAAGCGTGAGCTGCATGACTAACATCATTGCATGCTTTGGAAATTAAAGGCCTTCTTCACTTACTACAGTGCAAAGGCTAATTACAGCCACTGGAGATGTTTGTTATTTACTCCTAATAAGCACCTTGATGCGGCGTAATTAAAATGCCTGCCAGCCCCTTGGCGTTCACACGCAGCAGTGAGGAGCAGTTCTAAGTCAGTGAAGCCTTGTGGCAGAACAGCAGAGCTCATCTGCTCATGCAGGTTGCCCTCCTGCATGCCAGAAATGCTGAGGGTTCACCCAGGAAGGGATGCCACTCAAACACGGAGGTGGATGCTTCCTCACTTGTGACGGTTCGGGAGTTCCCTGCCCCCCCACACTTGTAAAATGACCCAGACCAGAACTCAGCCAGGCTGGAAGTTAAGAGATGAAGCTCTATTTACAGCTCAGCACAATGTACAAGCAGAGATATACACAATAGACAGGAATATTTACAGAAATATACAAGGTAAAGGGAATACAGAAACACAACTCCCCTCCCAGAAATCAGAGACCCCAAGAGGGGCTCCCAACCACCCTTCCACCTTCTCCCCACCCCTACACCTTACCCCAAGGTTTTGGAGAATCAGCTGGAGCGGGGGGAATTAGAAGAAAAGCAGTTCATGGAGTTATTCAGCAGAGAGGAGAAGCCAGAGCTGCTAGAGAGCCCAAGAAGCTGCCTTCCCCGTGACCCAGACTGCCAGCTCCAGGCACTCTCTTCTCTTTTTGTAAACACCTCA
Organism: Semnornis frantzii; assembly: GCA_013399775.1. NCBI lineage: Eukaryota > Metazoa > Chordata > Aves > Piciformes > Ramphastidae > Semnornis > Semnornis frantzii. Next base: position 9,590 of record VWYK01029162.1, on the reverse strand, counting down.
GCAAGCCTATGAGTGAAGTAGACATCACCATTGTTTTACTTTCACAGCCTGTAGTATAATTTTCTCTATTAAAATATTCCAATTAGCTCAAACCAGCACATCACTGCTGTTCAGAACTGTAATCAACACAGAAAGCATTCACTGGCCCACATCAGTGTTTCACAACCATGCTTGGTGACAACAGGGCTGGCAGCAGCTGTAATCCTGCTGCCATTGGAATCCTGTTGCCCTCAATGGGCAGGCACAACACCAACAGAAGCAGAGAAGGTAAACTGGCAGAGGGGAGACTGAAACTGGATGTTAGGAGGAAGTTGTTTGCAGTGAGGGTGGTGAGACACTGGCAGAGGTTGCCCAGGGAGGTTGTGGAGCACAGAATCACCCAACGTGATTGAAGATCACGTTGGGTGATTCTGTGTTCCACAATCTCCCTGCAGGTCTTCTGTGCTCCACAACCTCCCTGCAGGTGTTCAAGGCCAGGCTGGATGAGGCCTTGAGCAGCTGAGTCTAGTTGAGATGTGTTCCTGACCATGGTGAGGAAGTTGGAGGGGATGAGCTCTGAGGTATCCTCCAAACTAAGGCATTCTGTGATCCTATGACATGTGTAGAAAGGATTATCTGTTTCACTACACAAATTGAACAATACCAAAACCAGCAATAACCAAACCTGCAGTTAACCAACAAGAAAGGCAGAGGAGTCTGTTTTCAAACTCTCAGAATTAGTAAAAATCATTCATTAGGAGAGCTTGAACAAGAACAGGACATTTTCTAATACTACTTGCAACCTTCTCACTGTGCCTGAGTCGTCAGAGAAATCCATTGGGAGAAACAACACAAAAGGCTGACCAAAAGCTGCTCCCCTGGGCTGCTGCTGATTGTACTTTCAAAGGCAGGACTCTCGCTTGGAGTTTGTTATTCTACACTGGGTGTAAATGCCCCCATACACCTGCCCCATGGTTTCTACAGCCATGCTTCTCAACTCCTGCACCATCTCTGACTCAATAAATGGCACCGAGGATCAACGGAATTCTCTTGAAAGCAACAGAATCACAGAATCAATCCCAGAGCTTGTTGAGCCACTGGGGTCCTTTAATACAGGAGCTGTTTTGAAAATGACTTTATTGCACTTAGTAAACTGAGAGAGAAACTCAGAGGGTAATTTTAACTGTTTAAAGCCACTGTAATACATAATTAAAAGCTGTGGCACAAACAAGTCATCCTTCATTTCTGCATTTTTCTTTGACAGGATATCTAATTCTTATAGCTTGGTGGGTGGGGTGGGAACTTTTCAAGGGGATTAACACCTCCACATGGCTTTAAGCAAGGTATGTGGTTGGAACATAATATTCAGCACCACATATGGGCTGACTTGCAGATGAATGTTCTTATTTCACAGCAAACATTCTGTTTGAATTCAGACACCAATTCCCTGACAGCAGCAGGACAGTCTGCAAGGAATGGAGAAAGCTGTTTGCAGTGAGGGTGGTGAGACACTGGCACAGGTTGCCCAGGGAGGTTGTGGCTGCTCCCTCCCTGGAGGTGTTCAAGGCCAGGTTGGAGGAGACCTTGAGTGCCCTGTGCTAGTGGGAGGTGTCCCTGCCTATGGCAGGGGCTTGGGAATGGATGATTCTTGAGGGCCCTTCCAACCTTACCATTCTATGATAAGCCATACATGTCCTAGGCCAGAGTCTGGTTTACAAACATAGCAGTCATGCTAATCAAAACAAAGGTAAAACTGCAAATGATAAAGACACAAACTCTTAAGGACCCACTCACCATGAGGCAGCCTGCACCAGGGATAGTTCTAAAAGGTTTAATTTGATACCAGAAGATAAAAACTGTACAGCCTCTAAATGGTTAATAATCATGCAATGAAGTTGTGCCAGGGGAGGTCTAGGCTGGATGTTAGCAGGAAGTTCTTGACAGAGAGAGTGATTGGCATTGGAATGGGCTGCCCAGGGAGGTAGGGGAGTCCCCATCCCTGGAGGTGTTCAAGAAAAGCCTGAATGGGGCACTTAGGGTCATGGGCTGGTTGATTGGATGGGTGATAGGTTGCACTGGATGAGCTTGAAGGTCTTTTCCAACCTGGCTGATTCTAATGAACCTGTCCACATTGGGCTAGGGTAGCAAAGACACCAGGACACACCTGGTGATGTCTTGTCATGGTTTAAGCCAGCAGACAACTCAAAACAGAATCACAGAATGTCAGGGGCTGGGAGAGACCTCAAAAGGTCATCCAGTCCAACCCTCCAGCAGTATCACCCAGAGCAGATCACACAGGAAGGTTTTGAATATCTCCAGAGAGGGAGACTCCACACCCCCCCCACACCCCCGACCAGGCAGCCTGTTCCAGTGCACAGTCACCCTGCAAGTGTGGCTTTATTCCTACTAAAAGCTAATTAGTGCTGGCACAGGCAAAATGTGGAAAGTCAGAGAACCAGAGACTGTTGAAAGGGACCTCCAGAGATCGTTGAGTCCAACTCCCCAGCTGAAGCAGGATCACCTAGGGCAGATCACATCCAGGTGGGTTTTGAATGTCTCCAGAGAAGGGAACTCCATCACAAGTACTTAAGGTTCACAACAAACAGTCCCTTGGCGTTTTCTATCCTGTTGGACAGAGCTGCTTTCGAGCAGATGCAATCTCTGGTGGCTCCAGGCACTCTTTAAAAATTACAGCTGACAACTGGTTGATCACCCAGAAGGAACCTGATCAATTCTGTGGCCCTGTGCTGTTTAGAAGGTGTGTGGATGCAGCACTGAAGATGATTTAGCAGTGACTCGGCTGCGCTAGGTTTACAGCTGGAGGATGATCTTAAACCTCTTCTTTTCCAACTTAAATCTATTCCATGATATTCCACATTCCTCTGACAAACAAGAAGCAAAGTGGAAATCATTTGGCTGTCAGCTACATGGTTTCCTCAAAAGCAGTAAAATGCCATCAAGCTTTTATATTTCAGATCTCACCACTGGGCAGGTAACAGCGAGGCAGAAGCCAAGACACCTCCAAGACTTCCTGATGGATTCAAAAGCAAGCTGAGATCAGCTGATTCAACATGAATGCCCTCTCCACCGTACATAACATGCCTGCTGCCAGCTACCATTCTAATGAACTAAAGTTTCTCTGAAGAACAGTAAAAATAAATAAAGCCTGGAGTTCAGGCAACTGCCTCGGCGCAGCCATAAGCGAGCGAAACGCTAAGAACATGACAGGCTTTATGTCTGCCTTGGCCTACATTCTGCTGTCCCCCTGCTGAGACCTTGTGGCTGTCAAGTGCTCCTGATCATGCCCCAGTGATCCCAAACACTTCAGCTCAGTGGGTGAAATATCCAAACCACAATCAGCAGATGTCTGGCACGTAGTCAGCAGAATGAGGCAGCACCGCATCGTTAGCAGCAGCGACGGGAAAAATGTCAGCACAGAAGGCAGGGAGAGCAACTTTGGCCACTGCTACATAATGTGCACAAACATAAACCAGCAGGATCCCATGAAGCCTCGTTTGACATTTTTGCTAGGGGCAGAAATGCTCAAGTTCTCCTAACTAAGGAGCATTCTTAACGTGGGTCAAAGCATGAGCTACTTGGGACCTTCAGAACAACAAACCAGCCCAGCACTCACCCCCAGCTGCATAGGTGAGGAGCCTAAAGAAGAGTCTTTGTCTGTGTGATGGTTTGGGAGTCACCTGCCTCCCCACACTATGAAAAATCACTTTTAATTTTTTTGTTACCTAATATTGTTTATGAACAATAAACAATGTTGTGTAAATGAAGTAAACTTTGGCAAACAGCAAACCTCTAGAAATGATTTCCCCTCACATTTCCTATACTCCCCTCATATTTCCTGTACCAACACTTGCTTTTTTCACATGTGGTGCCATCCTCTGCCTCGCTAGTTCTGCTGCATTTTTTGTTAAAGTAATCCACAAATACAATAAAAGTTTGTCAATGTGATGGTTTGGGAGTTCCCTGCCTCCCCACACAATGAAAAATCCCCCAGACTAGACTCAGCTGGCTGGAAGTTAAGGACTGAAGCTCTATTTACAGCTCAGCACAAAGTACAAG
>VWYK01029159.1:541-12795 GCA_013399775.1 Semnornis frantzii | reverse complement strand
GAGCCCAAAACTGAATGCAGAATGATGAACACACAGAGCACATGAGAATATAAATGCATCTAATATCTCTGAGCCTTATAATTTGTACGAGAGGATTAGTTCTTGGTCTAAGACTTCCAAATTTCAAATATTAGGTTCCTCTAGTTCTGATAATTCTAATTTTCCTTGCAGGAAAAAAAAAAAAAAAAAGAAGATGTACTGAGTGAAACGTGCATTCTGGCTACCTGCACAGCCTGCCTCCACACATTTGGTGTTTCAACAGGTTGCTGGAGACATCTAAAATGTTTCTTCTTCCCGTTTTTAACCAAAATTGACTAGGCTTTTCCTATTCTTCATTGAAGTTATTTGCAGCATGCATATGCCTAGAAAATTTTGAAATCTATGATACACTGCATTTCATAAGCCACCTCCCTATAAGTGTGTACAACCGACATTTATTTCCTACAGGCAGATCAGCATTCTTTTCCCCTTCAATATTGTAGTCTTGATACTTACTGCATCATTGAAACCTTGTAGGATGAGAAAGAGCAGAATAGCGGGCAAAAGAATGCTATGGGTCAAATATTTTAACATTAAATCAAATTCCTTACAACGAAGGGACACAGAAGACAACAGTTCAATAAATCACCAATCAGTCAATGAGTGAGCAAGGAAGCACATCCTTGCATATTTGGCCACCTAGATTTTTTTTTTTTTTCTGGGAGCAGAAGAATGGAAGTCAGCAGGTATGACAAGTGTGATGATATGAAAGACTGCATGAGCTACTGTTGTGGAATTTTATTTCACGTGTGATAATAAGTAACCATTGTGATCTCCCAGCAAACCAAAGCCCCATCGAGGTGTCTTAAAAACATTACATATGCCCAGCCTGGGTAAAATGTGGCACTCTGCATTGATATGGAAATTCGATTTTTTTTTTTTTTTTTTTTTTTTTAGCTTTACTGAATAACATAGAATCTAAAACTTTATATCTACCAGGCAACCTGCCAGTGCAGGAAAAGCAGAGTGAAGCTACTGGCTTTCCAATCTACTGTTGGTAGCAAGGAAGAAAAAACAAATGTTCCAACTTCAAATCACTAGTCACACAAAAGACTACCTTGGAACACTAACTATCCAATAGAAGAACAGATTGTCCACTTAAATACAGTGCTATAAACCAAGCAAACATGAGCAAACCCAGTTTAGGACTATGACAAAGGAGTGAGCAAGCAAAATCTCCCAGGCATTATTGAAGATTAATGTGGTCAGAGTCAGAAAATGTCCTGAGCAGAAACAAAATGGAAGAGAAGGAGAAATAGGTAAGTTACTAAAGAACACTGATGACAAATACAGTTCCTGGACCACATGGGAAAAAAAAATTTTAAAAAATTGACCTTCACTTGTAATCAGAATGTACTTAATCACTTACATGGATGTACAATCACCACCTATTCCCAAACATTGGTTAGAGGAAAAGCATGCTGGAAGTAGGCCATATGCTGGAGATCCTGGAAAGAACTACATAGCTTTTATTGCACATACAACATAAACATTAAAGACAAGAGGTTAGACATAATTTACACAATTTCCTTTTGAAATTCATGTCAGACATGGACTTCAGGGATTTTTAAAAATTGATTATTCTAAAAATAAAAGCAGTTTGATTGCTGTAGGAACTTCACCATACAAAGCTCTGTGATGTGCAGTTGCAGTGTGTAGTTCCTGATGTTCCTCTTTTTTTTTTTTTTTCCACATGTACTATATGATGCACACTGGATGTCTAAAACTCCAGAATAAAAACCTCAAATAAGAACAATTCCTGATTGAGGTTGCTTAATTCCTTAGAAGAGGGACCTTAAATGTCACTCTTATAAACACAGGTCAAGAAAAAAAAAAATTTCAAGGACAAATCCCTACTAAAACTGCCCTCCTCCTCAACCTGTTTTCTGTTTTTATTTGTATTGATTATATATTATATATAGATATCTCAATATCAGCCACAAGAAACACTTAGTGGAGTTTGTATTCTCCATATTCACTTACTTAGATGATAATCTTTATTAAAAATACTCTGACAAGGAGTTAATATTGAAAAGTCCACCAGCTCTTCCAAAGAGCTTCTTGGAATGTGCTTAATGGTCTTGACTTTCAGCAGTCAAGCTTATCAGAAACATGAATGTCAGGACCCTAACAGGGGACTGATAAAACAGGCTTTCATTTTGCAGAAGGCTTTAAGGAAAGGAACTGCACAATCTGACACTGAAGTACCACAGTGTCAATTAAATAAAAGTCCAAGACTACAAACCTAAAATATAGAAGCTCAGTAGTTCATACTACTTATACAAGAAATACACGAAGTAAGGTTAGTAAGGTAGTACTGCCATTGGAAAAACGAAAATAAGCAAGGCTTAAAACAAACAAAACAAAAGTAAACCTTTCCAAAACCCAGACTCTCCCACCTGTTTCCACCTGTTTTTCAGCATCTACTGATGATACACTGAGAAGAGAAAGAACACTTGGGAAACACCTACTATTTGATGAACTTTAGACACCTGTTCAGTCCTTGGCCTGCAGCTCAGGGTAACAGCACAATTTGCATTACCCTAATGCCACAAGACAACCGATTTAAACAGCTCTTCTAGCAGTGATGAAACTATTAATGACGGCAGGCTTGGCTGGGCACATAGTTGAGTTATTGGGGAAAAACACACCAACTTCCTGCTTAATACTACGTCTAGTAATAGAACTTTTTAATTACTATAGAACAAATGGCTATAGAAGAACCATGTTATCAGGGAATATAACATACATGAACACTAAGATTTGTACATGTTATAACTAACAACTCATATTAGAGATTAAGCATCCACTTACTTTTAACCCTCACACAACCTAAAAACATTCTAGATGACTAGATGAAAGAGAGGTACATAGCTTTTTTAAGATGTATTTATAGTAACTTCATTCCTCAAATTAAAACACTGATGAAACAGAAATATTTGCAACTAATTCTCATGTATGTATACACACACAAAGACATGCATAAATACATACATATGCATACATGGAATGCCTATAAAATGTTTTTGACAACAAATGGAAAGTCAAGCATGCAACCTCAGGGCACAAGCAAATTCTTGCAAAGTCAAGATGCTTCTATTTTTTCGATAAAGATAACAGCACTCCATCAAAGAAACTCTTCTATTTAGTTCTTTTATCTCTCAGAAAGGTAGGAGACACCTTTGGACACCTCCACTCTTGGAGGTCTGACCCTGCTGGAATGCACAACAAAAAAAGACCAACAGAGTAGCTGTTCCCCCACAGCAAGTCAGAGCCCCAGCTCCCAAGGTGTGGTCAAGACCAGTTGCTGGCCTTGTGGCCTTGGTGGAGGAGGTGAATATACACAGGTGCAGAGCCTTCTGGAGTGCAGTCACAGACTCTTATCAAAATAAACATTCCTGGCACTTCCCTAGGACTGAAAGAACTTTGCTCCAAGAAGTTCTAGGTGTACACAGCTCAACTTTACACATCCATTTTAAAAATAGGTGAGAGGTAAAAATTTACTATCAGCAAGGCTCAGATAGGCCATTTTCCAGCAGCTCTCAATTTCTTAAACTGGTTCATCTTTAGCATTTATGTAACACATTGATTTTTTAAACTTTGGGATTCCAGAACCATTTGAATAAAGCAGTCCAAATAGCATCTGAGTCTTCAAAGCAATATATTCAATGGGAAAAGAAAAAATTAAAAACAAAATCCACCATATATGACATTCTTTACACTAACATTGAGCAAGAAAAAATGCAACTTGACAAAGCCTCATGATAGCCAAAGCTTTCACCTCCAAGGCAGATGACAAAAAGGCAAAAGTCCTCTGCAATTGACCTTAACAAAGTTACAGTGCTGGTGTATTAAACCAGACAAATCTATCTGAACAGAGCTTCATGGTCCAGAGTTACATGTGCAAAAGTCATGAAAATGAGAGTTATTCCTACAATGTTTAACATGGTTCAGTGCCTTCCTCACTCAGAGGGTTATCTTTCCCTCTCCTTCAGCTAGTGCTGTATCAGCTGTACACTCGCATGTATACATGAGCAATGATAAGCAATTATGCAGACTTTATAGTGAAGACTATTAAATGAGAATTGTGACATCAGCAAAGTAATATTGCTTTGCTAATTAAGAGTACAAAAGGCTTAGACATTACTCCTGAAGGGAATGATGAGAAATTAAGCATATGTTGTCGTCATTGTAGCATTTAACACTGCCATTGTTCTTAAGCAAGGACAAGCAAGTTTATTTTATCTATGTTAATTATTATGAATCTAAAAAAAATTAAAATAATCTTGAGATCCTGCCCTTATGCAAGATAGTCTATATTATAAATGGGACACTTATGCTAGCCTAGATATTTTATGGCACTTTTCCAATCCCAATTACCTATAACAAACGAGTTTGAGAAAATAGCAGAACCAAGGGCATTGAACTGTGCCTTAATGATGAGAAATTTCACAAATTATGAATTTTTAGGGTACAGACTGCAGAGTGTGCCTGTAAAATAAAGGCTAGGCCTTTTCTCCTCTAATTCTTTCCAATCTGTAAACAAAACACTTCCATCCAATTTACCGATGTTTTAAATCCTAATAGCAGCTTAACTGGGACTTTCACTGAAACTATAGGATATTTGCAAGTCAACAAGTTGAGCAAGAAAAGGGTCAAGACTAACTATTTCTACCCTGATGTCTCTCAAACACTTTAAGTTTAGTACCTCAAGACCTTGCCTAGGTTCACCTACATGCACTGTCACAAAACCCGAAAAATGTCCTGAAAAATTTTTTTAAAAAACCATTACCCCACAACCCCCACAGAAGCTGCAGTGCAAGAGTCAGAGCTCTCTGAACATCACACCTTTGGACTCCAGAGGCATTCTTCAAGGCTGAATACAGATGTATTTTCCCGCAAAGTCCTCAATCTAAACTCTCTTTTACAAAGATGTGTTCTAAAACAGAATTAAATGTCACATGCTGGGTATAATCTGAAGATACTGTTTCCACTGAAGATGTTAATAAGTACCTTTTACTTCTAGAGAGTCTTCTCTGAAAAATGAAGGTAGACATTCCTTCTCCCCAAATAACAATATCCTCTTAACACTTCACCTATGCATTTTGCATTCACATTGACATAAAAGAATCTGAAATTCACAAAAGCCTACAGCTTCCAACATTTGAAAACAAAGCGAGCATTTGAGATACCTCACTATATTGAAGACAAGAAAAGGCAGCAGCAAAACACAAAGAATCTCATGTACTTGTCAGTTAATGTAGCATTAAAGTTGTATATTTATTCACATACAAGAACCGTAGAGATGAAAAAAGGATATTTGCTAATCCAAATTAGGCCAGTGTGAATCTGACAGCATAGACATTTGCAATTTACATCAATAAATGATAGAGTAATTTATTTTTTAGATGCTTAGATAATTCCCCAAATATCACTGAGATATATATATATTCATGAGGCTTCCACTAGTAATGTTTCACTGTACTTTATATGAATTAGATTAAAAGCCTCTCCTTCAAACCTTTTGAGTAAATGCTCTCTTTCCCTTCATTACAAGAAGTAATAGATGGTAAAACCCTCAAAGTTTACAGACCCCAAGTTTGCAAGCACAGAAAATGAAACAAAACAACAAAAAATCCAACCAGCAACCAACCACCCTCCCTACTCCTCCCCTCCTTTTACTGGGGTGCTCCTGTATTGTCTCTACAGTTTCTCTTTTTACACTTGCTTTACACTTTTTTACATTTTTAACCACTCAGTTTACAGTGGTTATAAACCAGATAAATCCAAAGGGAAAATAAACAAACAAAGCCACACAATACAAAAAACACCACCCAAAACCTGCATGTTAATTTCAAAGATCTATATAGAAGTATCTTGCTTTATGCCACTATTAGAGCTGGCAGCTTTAATAATACTTTATTGCTTAAGTCTGCATTGGTGTCCTGTTCCCCCAGCACACACAAACACACTCCCCATCCCTGGGAGCAGTAAGCTCATTCTGGCTATCCAGCAAACACGGATACGTTTCTAGAATCCTGAGCCTGCTCAACTACAAACTAGAGAAATTGATTACTTTGATCACAATAGGTGCATTTGCATGAATGAATTCTTGATTGTAGTGACAACTGTTAAGCCAGGATCCACAAAGCAGAGCAAAGTAATGGATTAGTCACCACAGCTTCAATTAATGGTTTTGGTTTCCAGTGGCAAATCAATGTCCATCAACTCTGACTTTCTTGTCAAAAGCAGGCAGGCAACAACACCATCTATAGCACTTCATTTACAGATCTTGTAAAACCAAGGAAGCAAGAACTGACAGAAAGATCTGATTTTACCTCAGGACAATATATATAAATTATACTTAGCTATTCCTCTCCATCTTGAAAGGCTTTGGCTAGAAGGGCAGAATAATCCACTATTTCTTAGTTCGGAAATAAGCTCTTGGTAATCATTATATTAAATAACATTTACAAGCTCTAAAATAAAAGCATCAGCTTCCTCTTTGATTTTGACTAATGTCAAATAAAAATCTTCAATCTAGTAAAATTAGGATAGGAGGGATACACATGACCTTTAAAACATGCACACAAACAAACAAAAAGAAGCTCTGAAAGAAAGAAACTTGAGGCTGGAAAAGGTACTGTAAACAGAACCTGCAGCAATGGGGAGTTGTTTTAAAGAGCTTCCCAGAGGATAAGAAGAAATAAGGCACAAACTCACATGTCACATTATTTCTGCATTAAGAACAGAAGAGCAGAAATATAACAGAGGCTAGAGGAAGCTTTAGGGGGAAAATATTAAGTGCAAGATCTAGTGTCATATAATGTAACTGAGCAACTTGTTCATTTGTGATAGTATTTGGAGTGAGCTATCTTACTACTACAGCATACTTCTGCATAACAACTCATTCGTGTATAGTAGCAGAATGGTCCATGAACTAGAAAATTATGAAGGACTGTTTCTTCTTTGGCAGTTGTTTAAGTTGACTGTAAAAACATGCAAAGACCTCACATAAATTTTGTGGAAAGCAAGAGGAATGGAGCTCAACACTAGACAGTGAACACACTGAAGGGCACATCTCAGAATTCTGAAGCTTCCCCAGACGGAAAAGCAGAGCACAGTTTCTAGTGGTACAGTTCTCAGTTTAACATGTTTCAAATATACTTGATGCAAATTTCTTATTACACCAATGAGACAGAAAACCACCTCAGCTTTCTCACAGGCACACTGAACATCTGCACTTTGAAGTGGCAAGCGTAACCTTCTAAAATAGAATTAATGCACAGTGGCTTGCTGAGTTTTTTCTCTTAGTTACAACAGAAACAAGATATGGGAATGCTTTACAGTCCAGAGGAAGCAGAAAACCTGAAAGAACTATGGGAGCAAGGTGATATTTTAAATTATTTTTTAACCAAGCAATGCACAATTCCTAATAGGTTGCAACAAACATTAAAAGCATTATTATCCAAATAAAGCTAGAAGTAACACTGCTAAGAAAGAAGTTGAGAGAAATTTGCAAATATAAATAGGAGTAAATATCAGGTCCTCTAGTTCTAAGGTAAGACAACATCAAAGCTTAATCTACTTTGAAATGGATCAACTCAAATCCATGAACTTCAGATGTAAGAAGTTCACATCTACAGGGTCTAAGAATTCCCAAAAATGAGTGAGTGATAAGCTTAGGACACTAGTTGTGCAACAATGAAAATTAGAACACAGTGACTCATTTTTTCCCAGCTCTGATAGAAAACTTCTAGTGATGTGTCAGAAGAGTTTACATCATTTTTGACACAGCACATTTCTAGTTGTGTGAAGTAGAGAGATGTGCCCTAGGAAGTCATCATATCCAGGCTGAAAGTGTATGAGCAGCAAAAGTCTGCAGCATTTTGCAATGGAGATGATATGAGGTCCATGAGATCACTGTGAATCCTGCCTTTCTGGACCTTGGCTCAGAAGCAAGCCTTAGAGATGTATATGGTCACTGTAAATGGCAGGCAGCTATATGAGAATCCAGGTCATTTGAAATAAAACATGCAATGTTTTTGCTTTGGAGTGAGAGCACACTGCAATTTTTATTTTAGTCTTTTTCTGTCTATTTTCATCCATCTATGCACAGCAAGAATGATGCATTGCTGATCCAACAAAATAATGACTTCTGGATTAGAAAAGTTACCTTCATTACTCAGTCCCTCTCTTAGGCTTGCCTTGTAGTATTCACAGAATCATGGAATGGTTTAGGTTGGAAGGGACTTCAAAGATCATCTCGTTCCAACCACCTGCCACAGGCAGGGAACCCTCCCACTAGAACAGGTCACTCAAGGCCTCATCCAACCTAGCATTGACCACCTCCAGGGAGGGAGCATCCACAACCTCTCTGGGCAACCTGTCCCAGTGTTTCACCCCCCTCACTGTAAAGAACTTTCTAACATCTAGTTTAAATCTCCCCTCTTCCAGTTTAAACTCATTACTCCTCATCCTGTCATTACAAGACCTTGTAAATAGTCCCTCCCCATGTAACATGCTGTCATGTTGTTACATGACTTAACTCCATGTTTAAACTCCAAAAGACAAAAAGAGGACCAAACCTCACCCTGTTTTAGACTGTTTTGCTTAAACTAGTCCAAATAATCTTACTCAAACAGATTGAGACCATCTCATCACCTATAGTGGCAGACAAAGATACTTACTGTACAGAGTCCTCTAGGATGGTGTTTGTTGACATTTGTAACATCCATACAAAATTTCTTGCTAATCTTGCTATGGTAGCTTATCATGGATATTATGCATAATGAATGGCAGCCATGCAAGTGCCCACTTGGTGCTTTTAGACTGCTTCTTCAAATTTACACCTGTTTTCTTTCTTCTGCTTTAGCCTATTACCATTTATTATTGTGTCTGCACTGTATACTGCAAATAATCTCATTTTACTAATTCCTCTCCAGATGTGCCCTGGGCAATTGCGCAGTCACTTTTCTTCTGGGCTGCACTAATTCAGTTCTCTTGATAACACAGCGTGATCCATAAATCATTGCTTAGGAGGATGTCATTACTCTGTACATTTTCAATCAAACCCTGTTCTTACAGCACCTCATTTCAAGCCTCTTAACAGCTCTCTGCTTCAAACACTCCAATCTTAACTCTAAGAACATAATACATCAATTAAAAAAAAAAATCTTATGTATGCTAAAAAGGCTTACACAGTACAGGTAGAATTTCTACAATTCATTGATGATCCCCACTTTGCTTCTATGGGATAATTAGCCACTTTTTAGTCATGGAAAACAATGAACACCCCATCAGCTGAGAAAGACTGTAAGAAGCTACTACTTTGCTGTATAACAGTGTCATAATGCAGGTCCTAAGAATCAACATGTCTCCTGCAAAGTCAGGCTCAGGACTGGAACTTTTATTAAGAGTACTTTGAGATTGAACATGAAATAAGGAAAGAACTTTTAGGAGAAATGTCTTTTGATACATATATATATATATATAAAAATACAATTGTTTTAAGATTAAGGATGTGACTCAATTCCTTTCTGTTCAGTTCTTATAATTGGTTTATAGTATACTTAAGATCTGATCACAGATCTAAAGATAAGGATGTTCTTAAGTATACAGCTAGGTCAGAGCCATAAGGAGATATTGTTACTTGTATTAGAAATTCATCCATCAGTTTGAGACAGTATACATTGTGCTAAGTTTATACAGCTCCAGAACAAGGTGTTTCCAGTTTCCTTTCCAGTAAATGACAGATGTTTAAAAAAAAATACATAAGGAAAAGTAAGAATGTAATAAGAAATCTCATAACTACTTGTACCATCTTAAAGTCTCTAAATAATAAGAGGAAAAAGATAAATCTAATTGGAGGGGTTTTAATTGCTTTCCTATTACAAGGCAGGAAGAACTGACTGTTTCAATTACTTGTTTCTCAGTCTTCATAGCAGGTTTTTTCTAATTAGTGAGAAGTAAAATACCATCAGACTAAACTATTGTTTCTCCACAGGTGAAACATGTTAAATGTGAACTACCTGCAGGAGTTCCATATTCATGGAGCTTAAATGATATGGAAATGCATTTTAAGATAAATCTAAACCAAGGCATTTTTAAAAAAAATTATTTCATCAAATAAAATGGCAAGACGACCTGCGTTAAAACAATTATTAGACATTTTGTTTGCAAATCTCTCAATACAATCAGACATATTTACTTCAACATCTACTACACTTCCTATTGTGAGATCTTATTACAGCCCTTAAATGAGTTCTGTTTTGTACTACTTCAATTTTGTAATAAAACAATCAAAATACAGTAAAATGATAAAAATCAGAGCTACAGCAAGGAACACACAGTCTGAAGAAAATCTCAGTATATCACCTGGTCTATCTCACGTTCTACGTGGAAAAGCAAGAGCACCCAAGACAACACTTGACATAATGTCTTCTAAATACTCTCTCAACAAGAACTCCACTATTTTTACAATAGAAAAGTTTTTTTTTGTTTAGAAATACCTGCATTTTATCTTCTTTACCGCAAATAAAACTGATTACTTCTTATTCTACCCTTAGGGAATACAAGGGAAAAAACAACCAACAAACAAACAATCACAGTTTTTACAGTGTTTTCTTAGAGACCATGTATTTGTCACTGTAGTCTCTATAGCTCCATTTTTTTCTTTTTTTTCCCCAGAGCAAAATAATCCAATTCCCTCAAGCTTCCCTCAGGGGTTAAAACTGCTGAACTTCTCATTTCTATTGTTTTCCTTTCATAATTCTCTCATTTTTTAGTGCTTGCTTAAATGAATGAAGCTTGGGATTACAGCTAAATTCTAGCTGAAGGTTCAAAAATCCCGGGAAAGATAAAACATTTTTATCCTTATGTTAGATACAAAACTTCCAGTTAAGACATGCCAAACTAAAATTAGCTCTTTTTGCTCATTAGTGACAGCAGCACACTNCTTGAGTTGTATCTCCACATTAAGATCATTTGAAGTTTACATTTCTTTCCTCCCAAGTATTTCTGAAAAAGTCACCCATTCACAGGTGTTAGGGAGCTTTCTTGCCCTATTTGGTAACACGGGGAGGAGCCTCAAATCTGAGTTATGTAAGCCTTGTTAGCTGTAATGAATGCTGTGTGAAAGTCTTGTTTGTCCCCGATCTTCTTAACAGGTGGAAAAATTGCCTACTTACCATATCCAAAATACATGAAAATTTGAATTAATATCAGAAAAATATCTCTTGGTTCTACAAGCTCAGTAACTTGTTGGTGCTTCTCTCACTATATTTGTAGTCACCCACTTTGTTGTCTATAGAAACAAAGCAACCTTTACTAAATTTACTTATTTCAGCGGGAATTACATGTGAAATGATTAGCTTATTCTGTTCCAAGCAGTTTTGTTAGCAAAGGATAAAGGTAAAATCAAATGCAAATATCATGAAACTGAACAATTTATGGGGTGGTTATTCTCTCCTGGTTTACACCAGAATGCCAACAGCTAGCTTACTGTGAAAGTAGGCCTCTAATTTATTCTCATGAGAAGCTACTCTGGTTTCCATGTTTTCTAGGAGTGTTCTGCTCGTTCCTGTGCCTTTTTGTAAAAGCTGACCAGAAGGACACCAGTGCTTTCTTCTTTCCGAAAGCTTGACTAAAAATCTACACTAATTCTGCATATTCTGATTTAACTGACTTTTACTGCGAAACAAGTTCAAACCCATGCTGGTTTGTGTGAAGACTTAGATGCACACTATCACCTCCCAACTACCCACTCTTCACAAGATAGTTGAACAATTCTCTTGCATCAGAAAGCACTGTGTATAGATTGGGAGCAAGATAATTATGCAAAAGCACAGATATATGGACATCGTGTAAATATTAATTAACGTCACTCTACATGTCAGAACTGCTGATAGGTTAAGATGTCACGGATGGCATTTTAGCTTTCTGAAACGGGTACATTTAAGCATTGCCTTTTTCTCCAAAACAGCAACAATGACAAGATCCCTCTAAAATCAGTAGCACACAATGATGAGGCCTGCTTGCCAGTTCTGTACAGAGACAGCTAAGAGCTGAGGTGGAGAAGAATAAAAGACTAATGTCTGTCACATCTTTAAAGAGAGTCAGCCAAAGGATGCCTCCAGAGAGGACTATAAAGACAGAACAAGGCTCTCAACCTCTGTTGGCTCCTCTAATTCTCTCTCTTGATCTCCTTTAGCTTT
>VWYK01029150.1:0-63819 GCA_013399775.1 Semnornis frantzii | reverse complement strand
AGGCTCTGTGCCTGTGGTTTGTAGATATTGGATTCTAATCAGTATTGTACTATGAAAAATCAGATTTTATTTTCTTCCAGAGGAGAAATTGCCTGATTAAGCTTCTCATATTTTCAGTTGATTATCTGAGTGAATGAAATTTAATGCTGCCTCGCTGGCGTTAATGGCAGAGCAGTGATAAGGTGTAATTTGGGATAAGGATTTAATACCCACTTAGCATATTTTACTTTCCTATAGTATTTATTTATATGTTTTCAGCCTTCCTATGAAATAATAAGAATTCTGCAGGGCTATAAGACATTATACTTTCACAGCACTGCAATGGACACCAGTTCCTTGGTGTTTACAAATGCATGAGTGAACTATTCTGATCTTTGTCTACTAAAGAGGTGGCCCAGGGAGGTGGTTGAGGCTTCATCCCTGGAGGTATTCAAGGTGAGGTCCATGAGGATGAGCAGAGGGCTGGAGCACCTATTCTATGAGGAGAGACTGAGGGAGTTGAGGCTGTTCAGGTTGGAGAGGAGAAGGCTCCCAGATGACCTTATTGTGACCATGCAGTTTCTGAAGGGGGCTGCAAGAAAGCTGGGGAGGGACTGTTTAGGCTGTCAGGGAGTGATAGGAGTGGGGGGAATGGAACCAAGCTGGAAATGGGGAGATACAGACTGGATATTAGGAAGAAGTCGTTCAGNTGGGGGGAATGGAACCAAGCTGGAAATGGGGAGATACAGACTGGATATTAGGAAGAAGTCGTTCAGCATGAGGGTGTTAGGAGCCTGGCAGGAGCTGCCCAGGGAGGTGGTGGAAGCCTTATCCCTGGAGGTGTTTAAGGCCAGGCTGGATGAGGCTGTGGGCAGCCTGATCTAATGTGAGGTGTCCCTGGGCATGGCAGGGGGTTGGGACTGGATGCTCCTTGCAGTCCCTTCCAACCCTGACAGATTCTGTGAGGCTCAGCAGGGCTTTGGACAAGCTGAGGATGTCCCTGCTGACTGCAGAGTGGTTGGACTGGATGAGCTTTGGAGGTCTCTTCTAGCCCAGGCCATTCTGTGGTTGCTCACACAGTAAGAGTGAGAAGTATTTGCCCTGTATGTCCCAGTCATGTAAGGGGCCCTTGGGGAGTGAGCCTTGTCCTGGAGTCATTCAATAACTTGTATGAGAATATAGTTTGTCCCGTGGGGGCCTTGAGCAACTGAGTCTAGTTGAGGTGTCTTGGCCCATGGTGGGGAGGTTGGAGGGGATGAGCCCTGAGGTCCCTTCCAAGTCAGACTGTCATGAATCTCTGATTAGCTGCTTCCAGGATGCTCCTTTTCCGAATACAAGACTCCCCAAAGGTTAATCAAGGCTCAAGTATCCCCCACTGAAAATTACCAGAGAAGAAAAGTCTCTTAAGTGTTGAGAGCAAACTATATGTGACTTAACTCTCAGGAAAAAGATAGTTAGCTGTGGTCTTGGTCATAGGCAATTAATTTGTTTTCGTGAGAGTGCAGCTTTCAGAGGTGAGCCACTGTCGTGAAGTTGAAAGACTAAACCCCCTCAGGATGGGCACAAACAGCCTCTAGAAGTAACCTCTTGTGGTGGCTTGGCTGGCAGAGGTAACAGTACTGCAGGTTCCAAGCAGCTGCACCACTGCTGGGTGTTGCTGTGCATTTATGATGCTGTGATGGTGTTAGTGCAACATGGAAGTATGCCTGAATTCCCCCTGAAACTGCTCTAACTGCTGACCTGTCTGCCTTGCTGAGCTCAGGAATCCACCTGTGTGTCAGTCTGCAGCTGGAGGAAGCTGCTCTTGGCTTGGCAAGAGGCACAGAAGTGTTTTGGAAGCACTCCCAAGGCAGGAGGGACTGCTTGGTTGGGTCATAGTGTGTGTGACTGCCTCTTGTTTTGCTGTTCTTTCATTTGGAACAGCTCTCACCTACTCCTGCCTCAGACCCTGAGCTCCTGTTGTCACAGCTATCTCTCAGTACCAAACCCAAGTGGACAACAGAATGACTCCTGCAGAGTTTCCTAGCAAACACAGGAATGTTTTCTTTTCCATCCTTCCACTGCTGCAGGTTGCTGAGTGCCCTGTGTGAGACCATGTGCACATGCCACAGATCCATTCAGTTCCCTTTGAGCAGCAAAATGCACAACCTCCAGTAAATTGTGTGCTCCCCTCAGTGCCTGCTTATTAACAGGCACCACCAGCTTCGTTGCCTGTCGAAGCAACATAGAATGGTAAGGCTGGAGGGGACCTCAAAGCTCATCCAGTTCCAACCCCCTGCCATAGGCAGGGACACCTCCCACTAGCACAGGTCACTCAAGGCCTCATCCAACCTGGCCTTGAACCCCTCCAGGGAGGGAGCAGCCACACCCTCCCTGGGCAACCTGTGCCAGTGTCTCACCACCCTCACTGCAAACAACTTCCTCCTCACATCCACTTTCAATCTCCCCTCTGCCACTTCAAACCCATTCCCACTTGTCCTGCCCTTGCAAGCCCTTGGTTCCCCGTGGTTCATGGGATGAGAGGGGGAGAGGAAGAGCTGGCTGGTGTGTGGCATGTGCTGCAGGTGAGTGGGTGAGCTGGAGCTGTTCTTCATCTGTAGGGTGGTCTGCTCAGCCTCTGTGGTGATGGTAGCTGGGGGTGCTGGCAGGCTGCACATGCATTCTCCTTTGAATCCTTCCTGGCTGTACCAGGAACTTTTGTCTTTGTATTCCCCACAGCATTCAGAGAACCTCTGAGGGAGAAGCTGCTGCCAACATTTGCTCTCTTGAGCAGCACTCATGGTGTGTTAGTGCTTATCATTGTGCTTCTCTGCCACGCTGAGAGCACCACAAGCTATTGCCACAGGTCAGCAGTGGGCTCTTGGCTGTGGCACCATTGGGACGCCCAAACTGAAGTCCTTCTCTTGTTTAGGTATTTGTGTTTCAAATCAGCAGTCATTGGCTTTAAGCCCTGCATCCATACAGCAGTCACTTTTCCAGCTGTTCCATATGATTCCTGATGACTGGGCAGTAATTATTAGTAGTCCTGTGAATAACTGTGCCTCGCCACCAGGAGTAGCTGCTGCAGATTAAAGGGTAGAAGATTGTGAATAAAGTAACAACAGCAGAAGCACAAGAGCCCTCTGCATGGAGGAATGCAACCCATTCAGCTGTCACTTAACCAAAATTAAGTTCTGTTTCCTAATGCTTTAACAAAAAATACATGGTGAAGACTCAAAGAGTCCTTTTGGTCTTGGAAGGGACAAAACAATGCAGATACAACACTTGCAGTTAAACTTCAAGTAACGTGACCAATCCTGCTTTGCTTTCTCTTTGTTGTGGTAGGCCTGAATAGGCCAAAAGAGGCTTATCCATGTCCTGGCTGGCCCAGAGCTGTTTTACTGCTCTCCCTCTCTCTGTTTTGGGGAGAAGCAACTGCAGGAAAGAGGACAAAGAACCTGGAGCCACTGAATCTAAGGCCTCTGGCTCGCCCAGACTTGCTTTGCTCCTGTTTGCATCCCGTGGTGAACAAGGTGCACACACTTGGCTTGTGCCTGCCTCCTGCAAGGCCTGTGTGCTACCCTAAAAAGGGTACAGCAAGCCTATGGCTTCACTTAGTAAGGTCAGGCTTGACTAACTGCCATTCTGATTGGCTATTCTGTGTCCAAAGGCCCATTAGTCTTGGGCTGTATTGATAAGAGATGAGCAGGTGACACAGTGTGCTCTGCCCTTGTACCTGTGCTTGCTTGCCTGCTGCTGCCATGCTCTCTGTCTCTGGCAGTGATTCTGCCATTGCCTTCTGCAGCAGTGTGCTCTGCTAAGCTATCAACCAGCTCTGCCACAAAGTGACAAACCCTGATACTGGGAGTTTGTTTGCCTGGGAGCTGCACTGCCTCGACTTTAGGAGCAGCAGGCTCTAAACGCCTGCACGCAATCAGCCTGCAGAGCCAGCGTGACACTGTGCTGAGACTGCACAGGGCATTGCATCCTGCCTGCACCTGACAAGATGAGGAGCCCTGGACGGGACACAGATTGTCCAGAGGGGCCAGGATAAGGTCAGGGATCATCTGCATCTTTCCCCAGCAGCCTGGGAAGGATCAGAAGCCTCAGTGGCTGACAAGGAATCACCATAACTCCCTGAAGGTGTTTGGTTGTCTGAAGCTGTAGCCAGTCCTGCCAATTGGGAGATAATTCTTATGAGTAGATACTTAAAGCCTCTTGTCATTCACTAATTGCTTTCTGCCATAAGCACAAAGGAGCTTCCCCAGCCCTTCTAGTGGGCAGGAGGTGTAATGAACCACAAGTGGTGTATTGACTGCAGGAACCTTCTCCTCCAGTTCAATTAATGTTTATAGTTTTGGATAGTGATTTCTTAAACGTTCTAGACCCTGTGCTGTCATCTGTATAATGCTTCCATGACCCTTGCAAGAGAACCTAATTATTATGGAGATTAGTGGTTGGGGGTGGTGAGAGTTTTGAATGCTAAAAGCAATACTAACTTTGAAAATACCATCAACTAACTGCCCCTCCATAACATTCTCTTAACTTGGCACTGCATTGCCTGTAATCTTTGTTTCAGACCAGGCCTTGGGCTTGGTCCTGGTTTGCTTTGTTGTTTTCTAGATTCAGCTTGCAAGGACAATTTTTGAGGAGAAAATGAGTTGTATAATTGGGAGTTTATAGAGGAGCAGAGCTGCATATTTTTATTTACTTACTGCCAAATGCCAAGATAAGGCAGGATATGAAATAGTTTGCTGGTTGCTGACATGAAATAATGCTCCAGCTAAGAATCTGTAGTGGGGAAGTGAAGGCTCTGCAGAGCTGCATAAAGATGTGCTGTTAACAAGCCTGCTGCAGACCAGAGGTGTCCAAACCAATCTCTGCAGCAGGAGATATTTGATCAGAAAGTCAGGAAGTAGGACAAGCTCTCAGATTCACTTCAGAATTTCTTACCTTACAAAACCCATTAAAGCAAGGAGGTTTCTAAACAGGAACACAGGACCATGGAAGTGGGATGAGAAGCTGGGTGAGAATGTTGTTTTGTTCCATTTGGAGTGGGTGTTCTATTTTGAGTAGATATGTCATTATCATTACTCTTGGTGAGCCCCATGTGCCTCCTCTTTGCTGGTCACAATTGGAGTCATCAATTAGTAATTCCCTGTCCTGCAGAGTTTGCTGCTGCAGGAAAGCTGTGTGTTGAGATACAGATTAGCTCTGTCTGTTGCTGTCGTCTTCTCTATTCTGTATGGGACTAAACAGCCACGGGGACAACTTAAACCAGCTGAGGGGTTCATTGTGTTGGCAATCACTGCTTGTGTAGATGAAACAGAAATGTATTTGTTCTCCTCATGCAGCCCAGAGGGCTTCCATGTGCTGGGCTGCAGCCAGAAGAGTGTGGGCAGCAGGGCAAGGGAGGGAATCTGCCCCTTAGCTCTGCTCTGCCCAGAGCTCACCTCCAATCCTGCCTCCAGGGCTGCTGTCCCCAGCAGAAGGAGGACACAGAGCTGTGGAGGGAGGCCAGAGGAGGCCACAAAGATGCTGGCAGGGCTGGAGCAGCTCTGCTGTGAGCACAGGCTGAGGGAGCTGGGGGGGTGCAGCCTGCAGAGGAGAAGGCTCCAGGGGCACCTCAGAGCTGCTGCCAGTGCCTGAAGGGAGCCTGCAGAAAGGCTGCAGAGGGACTTGTGCTGAGGGGGTGTGAGCCAGGCCAAGGGGCAATGGTTTGGAGCTGAGGCAGAGCAGGCTGAGAGTGGAGCTGAGGAAGAAGTTGCTGAGTGTGAGGGTGGTGAGAGCCTGGCACAGGCTGCCCAGGGAGGCTGTGGCTGCCTCCTTGCTGGGGGTGTTGCAGGCCAGGCTGGATGAGGCCTTGAGCAGCTGAGTCTGGCTGAGAGGTGTCCCTGAGCATGGTGGAGAGGGTGGAGGGGATGAGCTCTGAGCTCCCTTCCAGCCTGAGCCATTTGTTAGTATTAGTAGCATGTGCAAAGATGACTTTAAAGTATATCTCTATATAACATAAACTTTTATATGCATATTGAAAGTACAAAGTGTGGGTTTGGCCAGTTACTGTACAGCACAGCCTGTGTCCTTTTCCAAGATCAGCTTTGATGCCATTGGTGTTCAGTGAGTGCCAGTTTGTGAGAGCAGTGATCTTGCTGAATGTGCTAGTGTGCTGGTTTGAGGCCAACTGGCATATTTTAATGAAAAAGATTAGATGATAGGCTGTGAAAAGCAAACAGTGGTGATGTCTGCTGCACTCATGGGTGTGCTGAGATGTATACAAACAAGGATAGAAACAGATAACACAGAGAGTCTCTCTCTGGGAGCTGCTGTGCCTGCTGGGCTTCTGCTGTGTAACCCAACTCATCACTCTGCTTGTAACCCTCCCTTGCCCATCCTCCAAACTCCCCTTGCACCTAAGGCAGACCCTGGGGTAAGGCAGAGGGGTGGGAAGAAGGTGGACGGGTGGTTGGGAGCCCCTCCTGGGGACTCTGATTTCTGACAGGGAATTGTGTTTCTGGATTCCCTTTACCTTGTCTATGTCTGTAACTATTCCTGTCTGTTGTGTAGATCTCTGCTTGTACATTGTGCTGAGCTGTAAATAGAGCTTCAGTCCTTAACTCCCAGCTGGCTGAGTCCACTCTGGGGGATCTCATTGTAGGGGCAGGGGGTACCTCCCAAACCATCACATCTGGCACAGTCCCTTGCTGTGGTGTCCTAAGATGTGACTTTCCACAACTCTAGCAAGTGCTTAGAGGAGTAGGAGTGGAAGAAGCATGCAGTGGTGATTCCCACAGTGTACAGGTTGTGCTGTTCAGGCCTGGCAACTGAGCAGCCACTGAGGAATTGCTCTGCCCTGGGTTTATTAGAAAGAAGAAGTCTCCACCCTTGCTGTTGCCTGCTGACTTACCAAGACTTTAAATCCTGTTTTCAAAGCAGGGTGTGAAGCATTTGGGATCTGAAGGTTCCCCTGTGAGCATAACCCTGGCTTTCAGCCCTGCCTGTGATGCAGGAGCCCTGAGACTCCTGAGGTGCTCTGAGTGTGGTTTCTGGTTAATTTCCTATAATCCGATATAATGATGATTATTGCAGCCTCTTCTCTGTGAGATGGATGAGACAGGTTCTCAAATGTCAGCTATTACTGACATTTAATCTGCTATAGGTCATAAAATACCAACCTGGAGGAACTGTTTTATTTTTCACACTAATAACACATCTGAAATAAATTAACGTCGTAAAACCGCTGTCATTTTCCTGCTCTCTAACTAAATGCAACAAGTTAGTGGGCCCAAACAATCTGAGGGCAAAGCATTCTCGTTGTGAGGCACCTGTCCCCTGGCAGGTGCAGGTGGTGTAGGAACCACTGTTGCACAGCTCTGCCGAGCTGGGCACCTGCCTGCTCTGCAGTCTGTACAACGAGCGCTGCTCAAACGGGGTTGGAAAGGCCACACCTCAAATCCTGGGGAAGAGAAGCTGCTGGGAAAGGGAGATGGTGCTTAGGAAGTTGTGGCTGCTTGAGCTGGGGTCCTGGCTCAGGCAGAAAAAATACTGGGAACAGAGAAACTTAGAAGTGGAAGAGTATTGGAGTCTGTGAGTGGGGAGGTGACCTCTCCAGGGACAGGCCATCAGATGGATAAGTGAATATCATTTCATTGGAGCATCCAAAGCTTAGGGCTGGAAGCACAGCTTGGGTCTTCCCCTTGCTACTTCTGCTGTGCCCACTGCTGCCTTCCCCACTGCAGTGCTGCTTCACCACTGCTCGTTCCCATCCCATCTTCTTAAGGTTGTTCTACTCTGTAGTACTCCTTACACTGTTATAAGAAATACAATTTCATTTTTCTCTCAACTTCCCAAATTCTGAGTTGTAGTGAATTTACTGGGGGAGGGATCCACTCTAACCCATCACAGAAATCAAATCCTCCTGTGTCTAAGCAGGTGTGTTTAAAAAGCAGGTTACTGCTAGTGCTCTCCTGACCTGCTCCCCAGCTCCACTTAGCTCTAGCACAAAAATCAAACCTACCAAGGTGCAGAGTGTTTCCTGCTAGCCTGAGTTCATCAGGCTGCCCTTTCAGTCTGCACACAATTTCAGGTATGGCTTCTGTTTCGTTTTCCCTTCCTTTTTTTTTCCCTTTTTTTTTTTTTTTCTTTTTTTGTGTTTTTGGTTGTTTGGTGTTTTGTTTTTTTTTAACCCCTCAACCTACTACCTGCTACCCTTCTAATCCACCCCAGGATGCCTTCGGCCTTCTCAGCCCCAGAGGCACATTGGTGGCTGTTATGAATTATGCAAAATTCATAATTTGGTATTAATTGGTAATTAATTGGTATAAAATTGATGAGTCACTGGCACAGGTTGCCCAGGGAGGTTGTGGCTGCTCCCTCCCTGGAGGTATTCAAGGTCAGGTTGGAGGAGGCCTTGAGTGACCTGTGCTAGTGGGAGGTGTCCCTGCCTATGGCAGGGGGTTGGAACTGGATGATCTTTGAGGTCCCTTCCAACCTCACCACTCTGTGATTCTGATATCCAGGTGGAGACTGTTAATAGCTATGAAAACTGTTTATTACCATTAAATCTCACTAGAAAACTTAGTCACAAGGTTTGAAATGCAGGGTTTGGGTACTTAGAGGGAGCAGGCAGAGCTGGAACACTGCAAGGAATAACCAGCAGATGCAAACACTAGAACTGGAAAGAGGTTCTTAGTTTCAGTTGTAGCTCTTGCCCACCAGGGGACTCGAGGGGCTCCTTTCTGCTGCTGGGGCAGGCAGGCACAACAGAATCGAGTTAGAGAGGCCCTGAGCATTTGCTCACAAAATAGTGCCAGACAGTACCCAAAACTCAAAGGGAGTTCTGTTGGTGTCTTGAGAGTCCTTGCAAGCAAAGCAGAGTGTAACATGGCAGGGCTCAGCAGGCTAAGCAAAACAAAAGCCACAGCCAAAGCCATGTAGCCAAAGCCTATTTATTGACTGCCCAAAATGTGGTGGCCTCTTGGACCACAGAGATTTGCCAATCAGGATGGCCCTGTGCCAAACCTGGCCACGTTAGGTGCAGTCAGGAGCTTGCCTCCCCTCCTTTGGGAAGCAGAAGCCTGGGCGAGTCTTCCCCCCAGCAGAGGGAAGGGGATGGTGGGATCATGGCTGGGCAAGCCAGGACATGGATCCTCCACGAC
This sequence comes from Semnornis frantzii, assembly GCA_013399775.1. NCBI lineage: Eukaryota > Metazoa > Chordata > Aves > Piciformes > Ramphastidae > Semnornis > Semnornis frantzii. Next base: position 54,706 of record VWYK01029150.1, on the reverse strand, counting down.
ACTGGCTCATGGGCATCCTGTTGTCTACCAGGACTCCTCAGTTCCTTTTCCTTGGAGTTGCTGCCATTCAGCAGCTCAGCCCCCAACCTCTACTGCTCCACGGGGTTGTTTTCCCACCTTGCCCAGATGCAGGACTTGGCTGTATTACTACATTCAAAATTTCAAGGACTTTTGGGTGCTCCGTGGTCATCACATGAAAAGTCCACTTGGGTGACCAAACCATGTTCCATGGCAGTCTGAGTGTCTTTAAAACATACATTTCCTCAGTGGATCAACAGAGCAGTTTGGCACAGCTGGTTTGTGATGCTCTGAGGGTAATCAATGTTCCTTCATTCTCAGCACATCTGATGAGCTTGTAGTAACCCATGGGGAAGTACCTGCATGGTCTAAAGGAGCTCCACCTCTCTGCATCTGACTTAGGGCTGAAGCTGTAAATTCCCAGCTGAATGGCAATAACTTGGCAGCCTAAATATGAATGTTTAGGCCTTTTACTGTATCCATGGATACATCTGCAATGTGTCTTTCAATTACAACTGACAGTTATTAAGACTTTTCACATATTTACAGTGTAAAAGTGACATAAAAAGTAAAATTTGATTGACTTTTTATAAAGTTATAGAGGGAATAAATTTCCCAAACGGTGACAGTGTCTTTTTGTGCAGGAGGAAGGCACAGACAAGGAAAAGAGCAATGGTGCAAAGTAATTACACAGCTTTAATTGAAAGCATGTTGGACTGCACTGAGACAGAGAGTGGATTAAGTAGGTATACATTTGTGATTTGCTCAGAGGTGCAGGTTCTCAGGTGTGTTTCTTAGCTGCCTTCTTGTTGGTGGCTCAAAAAACCAGACTATTATGAGAAGAATAAGTGTAAGTCAAATTTACTTTGCCTTTTTATCCTCAGGCAAAACCTATGAATTGAATTTTGATTGGTGTGGGTGTTTGATTTATTGCTGTTGTATTCAGTAGGAGGGTGGTGAGAGCCTGGCACAGGCTGCCCAGGGAGGCTGTGGCTGCCTCCTTGCTGGGGCTGTTGCAGGCCAGGCTGGATGAGGCCTTGAGCAGCTGAGTCTGGCTGAGAGGTGTCCCTGGGCATGGTGGGGAGGGTGGAGGGGATGAGCTCTGAACTCCCTTCCAGCCTGATCCTCTCAGAAGTGGAAAGAATCAAACTTGAACACTTCTACACAGGATTGTGTTTTGATAGGCTAAAAGAGGAGCAGAGTGGTGAGGATCAAAAAAGTCCCAGCCCTGAATGATCCCATCCCATCTCTCAGAATGCATATTTCTGTGTCTGCAAGGAAATTATATTGACAGGGGCTCCTGTTGCTGGTGAACCAATTTAGCTTTGTGCTCTACATATTTCTATAGATGGACTGGTTTAGTAGGAGAAAACAAAGGGAAAAAAAAAAAACCCAGTTGCAGGATTTTTCCCTTTCCCCACGTGTTGTGCTGCTCTGTTCAGTAAGAAATCCCTGGATGATGACAACTTGCAGCTCCTTTAGCAGGGAAGCAGATTTGCTCCTCTTTTAGTACTTCTCCAGATTCACAGCTGCTCAGGCTACCATCCCAGTTACTATAAATAAGAAGTCCTTGGTTTGAGCTGGTGCTTTCCATGCAGGGAGAGTCATTTCATTACAAATGCCCCCCTCAAGGCATTTGGGTTGAGCTGAGCTGTTGTCTGTGTTGTACAACAGTGACTGGAGCTTGGCTGGGCCTGGTCTAACTGGGTTTGGCTTTTGCTGCAGCTCAGCTCTGTGCTGCTTCCTGCCTGCCACTAAATCTGCAGCCCTCTGAGAAGAAACCATTCTTAGTTTACTCTTATGCAATCATGGCTGGGGTTCCAAAACACCAGGAGCACTTGGAACAGATGTCCTGCCTTACAGTGCAGGCATCACAGAGCAGCTTCAGCAGAATTTCACTGCTGTGTGGCATAAAACATCATCCACCTGTACTGCCTGCCAACATCAGTTACAGAAATTAAGGCACATTGCTGCAGAGTCTGCTGCTTTCTAACGTGCATGTGTAAGGGGGAATTATCCTTGGGCTGCAGGTGCTGGTGGTGAGTCCAAATGCCCAAATCCCTTGGGGGCAGGAATGCAAAAGCCAATGAAATTAGGAAATTTTGGACATGAGGAAAAAGTTTTTCCTTGAGAGTGTGGTCAGGGACTGGCATGAGCTGCCCAGGGAGGTGGTGGAGTCCCCCAGCCTGGCTGTGTTTAAGGTGGTTTGGATGTGGTGCTTGGGGCTATGGTTTCAGGTGAATCTTGCAGAGCAGGGTTCTAGGTTGGACTTGGTGCTCCTGAGGGGCTGAGCCAAGCTGCATGGTGCTGTGATTGTGTGAAATATTGCCCCAAATCTGGGAACTGCTTTAAATGTGAGTGTGTTACCAAGTAAAATTCTTCAGCAACTCAAGGTTTGCATGGCTCATAGAATCATAGAATGGTNAGTCCCTCCCCAGCCTTCCTGCAGCCCCCTTCACATCCTGCAAGGCCACTCCAAGCTCTCCTGGAAGCCTTCTCCTCTGCAGGCTGCAGAGCCCCAACTCTCTCAGCCTGTCCTCACAGCAGAGCTGCTGCAGCCCTCTCAGCATCTCGGTGGCCTCCTCTGCACTGGCTCCAACGGTTCCATGTCCTTCCTGTGCTGGGGGCTCCAGAACTGCACCCAGGACTGCAGCTGGGGTCTGAGGAGAGCAGAGCCAAGGGGCAGAATCCCCTCCCTTGCCCTGCTGCCCACACTGCTCTTGCTGCAGCCCAGCACACAGTTGCTGTCTGGGCTGCACTCACACTGCAGCCTCATCTTGAGCTTTTCCTCACCCCACACCCCCAGGGCCTGTTCCTCAGGGCTGCTCTCAGCCATTCCCCACCCAGCCTGGAGTTGTGCTTGGCATTGTGGGGGATTTGTGCTTGGGATGTGGGGCCCACATCCTGGGCCATGGCTCATTTACTACCAAGAATGGGCCAAATCTGAGTGTGGCTGAGTTGTTTGATTTAGATGCAGGTTAAGAAGAAAACTGCTGAACCCAACAATCAACTTAAACATCAGCAGAGGGGAAAAGGTCCCCGGGCCATGCTGTAAAGCATAATATTAGCTAATTATTATGTAAATTAAAGCAAATCACATTCATTGTGATGGAATGCAGTAGAAATCAGATCCCTCCTGTGAATAAGGTAGATCACCTGGTGCCATCAGCTTCAGTTTTACAAGAGGAGACTCCAGCAGATTTTGTCACAGTCCTTTTAATCAGGTGCTTTGATCCCCTTCGAAGAAAGCTCCCTGTTTACTACAGCCCCACAGCTTGCAGTGCTTCTCTGTGCTTGCAGTTTGCCCTACAGTGCAACTGGCTGCTGCCACTCCATGCCAAGAGCCTTCTCCTTGGCTTGTAACCTGATGAAACTGCAGCTCCTTTCTGTCACTCTAATTCAGAGCTTCCCTCTGAATTAGGATAAAGCCTCTGACTTGTCACTTCCCCCCAAACAGCAACATATATGTAATATTGTCTTGATAATGATCCTTTGAGTGTAATTTCTGCCAATAAACACTGTTGTTGCTCCTCTTAGCTCCCCTTGAGGTGTGCTCTCAGTTAGTTTACTTCCAGCTGGGTAGGTCTGCTCCACCTTTGTCTGTGACCTCTTTTTCTGTGCACTTTCACCTGCAGCAAGACTGCAGTGCAGTGGAGTTTGCTGTGTGAAGTGGCAAGCTTTCTGTCATTCTTGCCTTCAAAATCTGCCCCAGCAAATGCCACCTTGTTGAGATTAAGCTGTAAATATTTCAGGGGAACATCCTTTCTGCTTCTTCAGCACAGGTAGAAGGCACTGCCCTTTAAATGTGTGCTTGTAACCTTTAGCCTCTTCCCACCCAGGCAGTGCTTACACTGACACAGCTTTATCTCTGAGAAGAGAAGGGCAGAGAGAAACAGAGAGGCAAAAACTGGTATTTGCCCTGGCATTGCCCTTTGACAGCTGTGTGGCAGCTGGCACAGACTGGGCTGTGTTGACAGCAGGGTTAGCTTAAGAGCTTCAGGAAATTCTGTAGGACACCAAATATTCCATCCTGCAGAACAGGGAGGGGGTGCAACTTGAGTGAATGGTTTGGTACCTGCGTCCCTTTAGCCTCCACTCTTGCATTTGCTCTTCAACCACACTGCACCAGCTGCTGTTTGGTTTGTTTTCTCCACCCCTGTCCTGCTGGGGTCTGCTTGAAACTCTTAACTTCTCAGAAGGGACTGAGGTTACTGTGCAAGTAGACAGGGCTCTTCTGGCAGTCCCCTGAAGGAGCACTTGAGCTTTCCAAGCCAGGCTGGGAATTAAAGGAGTGGGAATAGGCTGGCTTGTGAGTTACACAGGGAGCAGTCGGGAGCCTGGGGCCTGGCAGATGAGTAGAGCAGCTTCTGGACATGGTTGCAAATGCCTCTCTTTCCTGTCTCAAAGAGAAATGTGAGACTGGAGAAGGAAATGAATGAGTAAGACATGTGAATGCACTTAACTGGATGTGTCAGGATAAAAAAAAAAGGGAGGGAAACTACTCCATGATGCCTTCTAATACTGCTCCATACATGAGGGGTGTTTGGGGCTGGTGTTCTGCTCAAGAGTTGTCAAGGTGTGAAATTTCACCCCACAAATTCGCCCTGCTGTGCAATATTTGACATCTTTCATGCATCAGAAACACAGATTTCAATCATCCAAATGTAGCCTTACAAGACAAACTTATTTCTGCTCCAGCTAACTGAGTAGGTGGGTGAATTGCATTGACACTGACTGGGGGCCGGGGAAGCAAAAGACAAAGACAAGAGAGAAGTCGCTGGACAAAACCAACAGTGATAAGGGAGGCCAAAAATGTTTGACAGCTGCAGGAAGGCAGTAGCTGCTGGGGTCTGAAAGGAAGTTTCTGCTGAGGACAGATGTCTTTGTCAGGAGAAAGGTCTTTTGAAGGTGTTTTCAAGGCCTGATAATGAAGGAAAGATTAATCTGTAAGCACTGGTATGAGAAAAGGGCCTGGGAGGTTCACTGTCACTTTGATCTCCTGATGGAATTTTCCTGGAATTAATTCTCTTTGGTAACTTGAATTTACTGTGGGGTTTGATTCTTTTTGGTTGCTGGGGGCTTTTTGTTTATTGTTTTGGGGGGTGTGTTCAGTGGGTTTGTGAAGGAGGGCATTTCAAATGCTGTAGGGAGTTGGTTGCTCGGATGTGGAGGAATCTTCTGTGTGATTTCCTAGACAAAGCTCAGCTCCTGTTGAAAACTCTGCAGCCATACCACTGTGAGGGTGAAGTTGTTGCCAGCTGCCTTGGATTGCCTGGGCTGGAGAGGGCTGGGGAAGGAGCAGAAGGGGAGGATGTGTGTGCTGGCTGGTGAGAGTGTGGCTGTAACTCAGCAGTGTAGCAGAGCTGTGCAAGGAGCAAACACAGGGCTCTGGCTGCATCTCAGCTGCTGCAGGGACGCTGAGCTGGCAGCAGTGAGCTCCTCTGGAACACTGCACCCACTGCTGACCATGCTTGCTCCACAACCTGGCCTGAGCTTGGAGCCACTGCAAGAAGGACACCATAAAGAACCTGTCTTTTGGGCTGTCTTTCTGTGCTGATCTCTGGCTGCTAGAGACTGGAAGAATGTGATTGCCATCTGCAGACACCTTCAGAGGGGAAGACAACTGAAAAGAACTGCTTGAGCCAAAGAAATGTGCTGCAGAGAGCAGCAGCTGTAATGTAGCCTTCAAGGGGTCATTAGTTCATAGATTCATAGTGTGGGTTAGGTTGGAAGGGCCTTAAAGCTCATCCAGTTCCAACCCCCTCCACCAGCACAGGTTGCTCAAGGCCTCATCCAGCCTGGCCTTGAACACCTCCAGGGAGGGAGCAACCTGTGCCAGTGTCTCCCCATGCTCACTCTAAAGAATTTCTTGCTAATGTCCCATCTAAATGTTCCCTCCTCAAGCTTAAAGCCTTTGCCCCTCATCCTGTCACTACAAGCCCTGGTTATTGGATGCAGATTCTTAACTGTTAGAACAATGAAAGAACTGCTGGGTCAAACCAGCAGAAACCTTCTGTGAGTTTAGGAAGTTTGAAAGTAGAGTGCTATAGGATGCTTGCCATGGGCCTGGGCTTGAAGAAGATGGTGCAGTTTGTTCTTGATGGAGTGGGCAGAGCATGGGGTCTGTATGGTTTCAGAGAGTTAGAAGAATACTCAGTGTCTATTTATGAAGGGATTCATAGCTTGCAGAAGTTAAGAGGTTTAATAAAACTCTGTTTAGTGCCAGATATTTGCTACTATAGAACAGACTCAATTTTCATCCTAGTTGGCAGGCTCAGGGAATAAAAGCTGTAAGGAGCAAAGGTCTCTGCCTGTCCCTGCCAGGGCTGGTCCCCCAAGGTCAGTACTACATTGGAATGGGCTGCCCAGGGAGGAGGTGCAGTGCCCATCCCTGGAGATGTGGAAGCAAAGCCTGGATGGGGCACTTAGTGCCATGGTCTGGTTGCTTGGCTAGGGCTGGGTGCTAGGTTGGGCTGGGGGAGCTTGCAGCTCTCTTCCAGCCTGGCTGACAGTGCTTGGGCTGTGCAGGGATGTGTGTTGCCAGTATTGCTGCTGAGATTGCTCTGTGAAATGATAAAAGATTTCAGCCCCTCTGCTGAAAATGGATGGGCAAATGCAGCACCATTTGTGAGCAGAGAAGTCTGTGCTGAGCTGAAATAAATACAACTGTAGTGTATCCTTGAGAGCTCCCAAGGCAAAGCAAACCCAGGCACTGGTGGGTCAGCTTTGCACACTCTGCATGCAGCTCTGAATTAGACCTCCTCCTAAGAACTCTGCATGAGCATTTCAATACAGAATTGCATTCTGAGGTTCCATGGAAAGCATTTCATTCCCTTAATTTAATTTTCACAGCACTTTGATCATCCAGAGGCCGTTAGGCAACTTTCTTGTTCCGTCTTTTACCTCTCCATTAAAAGATAAAGCTTTAAGGCTGCCAGGCTCCAGGAGGAGAGATGTGATTTTTGAATGAAAAAGATGTCACTTACAAGAGAAGCCAAGCAGGCTTCCTTGGCACAAATGATGCTCATGTAAACCAAATGCTTAGACGACAAAGAAATGACCCCCACAACCTGGAGGGCTGGAGAAGCACCTTCAGCTAGGCAGGCTCTTCTCCATCCAGCTGTTAGTGACATAGAGATCTTTTAGTTCTTGCCTGATCTGAAAAGAGAAGGCAGTTGTAAAAGACAAGTATCTGTTATTTCTGCCTTGTCTCTGGGTCTGTGGTGTGCTGCCATACAGGACTCTCCATGCTTGTCCAAGAACACTGCACTCAGCAATCCACAGAGGCAGTCTGAACTCAAGGGTTAGGTCTTTGTAGCCAGTGAGTGTGTATATATTTATTTTTATGGCCTCATTGCTCTCTACAACTACCTGAAAAAGGGGTTGTAGTGAGGTGGGAGTTGATCTCTGTAGTCTCAAGTGACAGGATGAGAGTAAATGGCTTCAAATTGCAGCAGAGGTAGTGTAGATTGGATACTAGAAAACATTTCTGTACTGAAAAAGGGGTCAGGCATTGTCTGTAGGGGTGGTGGAGTCAAAAACCATGTAGAGATGGCACTACAGGACATGGCTTAATGGTCATGGAGGTGTTAGGTAGACAGTTGGACTCCATGATGTTTCCCAGCTGGCACAATGACATGATTCTATGTGTGTGTGAATCACAGAGTGCTGGGGGTTGGAAGGTGCCTCCAGAGAGATCCAGTCCAAGTCCCCTGCCCAGGGCAGGGCACACAGGAACACAGCCAGGTGGGTTCTGAAAGTTCCCAACCCTCTCCAGGGCTCCAGCACCCTCACAGCAAAGAAGTTCCTCCTCATACAGAGGTGTGTCCTTGTTCTGCTGCATCTCAGCAAGCCTAGGAGTGAAGTAGGCACCACCATTGTTTGCTTTCCACAACCTATCATCTATTTTTTTCATTGAAATATTCCCATTAGCCTCAAACCAGCACAAGGTGGAACCTCCTCAGTTCCAGTTTGTGTCCATCTGTCCTTGTCCTGTCACAGGACACCACTGGCAAGAGCTTGGCCCCTTCTTCTTGACACCCACCCTTCAGATATTGATATAGGTTAATAGGATCCCCTTCCAGTCTTCTGCTGGCTGAAAGGCCAAGCCCCTTGGGCTGTATGACTGCAAAGTGAGCTTCATGGGAATGACTCTTGCCACACAAAGTTCTCTGAAATGACTGCCCCCAGCAGTACAGGTTGGAGTGCTGTAACATCCCAACCAGTTCAGTGCAGGAGATGTTGCCCTTGGCACTGCAGATGAGCTGCACACATCATTTCTGTCTGTGTGTGCACAGATAAACAGTTTGGGTTCCAAATGAAACATTTGCTTTGCAGACAGCATTTGGGTGGTGCACATTTAGCTTGGGATGAACCTGAGTGTTGAGAGTGTGAGGTTCAAAATGCTCTTATGCCACAGCCAAGATACAGAATTACAGTGAAGGACAAGACAAGAATTGAAATGATTTTTGGTAAATAGAAATCCCTGTCAGGAAAGGAATTATTCCTCAGGAGTCTTGTAGGTAAAGTTTATTCTGCCTTAAGGCCTGGTGATGGACTATATGACCTTTCAAATTCTTCTCAAGCCTCTTTTATAATGCTGTGATCAATTCATTCTGGCATTTGACAGATGCTGTACACATCATGTGTAGATAATTCTACTGCCTTTAACACTTGTAATGATTTTTTTCTTAATTTCAATGTTTTACACATGAAAACAAAAATAATTCACATACTTCACACTTAAGATGTGTCCTTATTTCTTTAATATTAATAAAGCTGCAGCCAGAGGAGTGTTGGCAGCAGGGCAAGAGAAGGGATCATAGAATGGTAAGGTTGGAAGGACCATCCAGTCCCAACCCCCTGCCATAGGCAGGGACACCTCCCACTAGCACAGGTCCCTCAAGGCCTCCTCCAACCTGACCTTGAACCCCTCCAGGGAGGGAGCAGCCACAACCTCCCTGGGCAACCTGTGCCAGTGTCTCACCACCCTCACTGCAAACAACTTCCTCCTCACATCCACTTTCAATTTCCCCTCTGCCACTTCAAACCCATTGCCCCTTGTCCTGCCCCTTGACTCTGTTCTGCTCAGACCTCACCTCCTTTCCTGCTTCCAAGGCTGCTGTCCTCAGCAGAAGGAGGACGCAGAGCTGTGGAGGGAGGCCAGAGGAGGCCACAGAGACCCTTCAAGGGGGCTGGAGCAGCTCTGCTGTGAGCACAGGCTGAGGGAGNGGGGTGTTGCAGGCCAGGCTGGATGAGGTGGATGAGAGCTGAGTCTGGCTGAGAGGTCTGAGAGGTGTCCCTGGGGAGGGTGGAGGGGATGAGCTCTGAGCTCCCTTCCAGCCTGAACCATTCTAGCATTTTCTGATAACAGTGAAGGATGTGTCTCAGTGGCTGTTCTGAAGCATTCTCTCCAGTCTCAGACATACCAGGGTGCTGGCTTTCTATGCAGCTTCAAGGCTGTAAGTGGCTGCTCTTGAACATGAAAATGTTTCCAGGTTGCTATGCTGTTGCTCCAGTGCTGTCCCCATTAGTGACAATATCCAGGAGGTAAATTCACTTCATTTGGAAAATGAAATCCTGATTCTCAAAGTAGTTTTAGCAGTGTTCAATCTGGAGATGATTTTTTAAAAGGATGTTAAAGCCCTGGCAAGGAGGCCTTCATCTTACAAGTGTAATTTATTCTCACAAATAGGTAACCTCATTCAAATATTGCCAGGCTAATCAGAATTGATTCGTGTGCTCTAAAGCCAGGGAATGCTAATCAAGCATTGGGTTAGGAACCTTTAGTAGCAATTGTCGTTCTTTGGTAGTTTTCCATGATTCCTGGGTGGAATGACTCACTGGACCTGTGCACAGGTCTTAAAGCCTGCAGCTCCTCACAAGGCTACTAGAGACAATCACAGAATGGCAGGGGTTGGAAGGGACCTCCAGAGACCAAGTCCAACCCCCTGCCAGAGCAGGACCACCCAGGACAGGACACACAGGAACTCATCCAGGTGGGGCTGGGAAGGCTCCAGAGAAAGAGACTCCACAACCTCTCTGGGCAGCCTGCTCCAGGCCTCCAACACCCTCACCACACAGATATGTCTCCTCCTGTTGAGATGGAACCTGCTGGGTTCCAGCTTGTGCCTGACGTTCCCTGTCCTGTCACTGGGCACCACCAACCAGAGCCTGGAGCCTGCCTCCTGACACCCACCCCTCAGCTGTTTATAGAGATGGATCAGATCCCCTCTCAGCCTTCTATTCTCTAGAAATGTAGTTTTAGAAACCTGAATGTGGCATGCTGTCTTTGTTACCCCTCAGATGCCAAAGGTTGTCCTCCAAAGCACATTAGGGCATTGTGGGTCTGCCACTCTCTGCTATTGATCACTGCACTGTCGTTTTTAACAAACAATGGGTAAGGAGATACTGCAGTTGCTCTGTAATCCCTGTGCCTACACACACCATCCATTGACAAATTACTTGTCTGTGGTGTGAGGAACTGAGTTTAGAAGTTCTGTGTGCTCCATGTGGAAGGAAATGCTGTGTGCTTGTGACCCTGCTAGAGGACAGGGCGGGCTTGGGGGAATGCTGTGGTTATCAAGACAGTGATTGTGTGGGTTACGGCCAGAGGAACCTGCTGGAAGGCCAAAGAACACAGAGTGGCTTTGCACAGAGGCGGCAGCAGCAGCTTGGCTCTCTGCTCACAGCCCGTGGAACTCACACCATCTTGTTTTCTTTCAACAGAAAGCTTTTCTTTACAGACTACGGCAGCGCTGCCAAGGTGGAGCGGTGCGACATGGACGGCATGAACAGGACCTGGATCGCGCGCGCCGGGCTTCAACAGCCAACTGCTCTTGCACTGGACCTGCTCAACAAGTATGTCTACTGGCTTGACATCTATCTGGAGAGCCTGGAAGTTGCTGACTACCAGGGCAGAAAGAGGCAAGCAATCATTGAAGGCAGACAGGTAGGTATTTGCTTGCAAATGAGTACCAAAACCATCACTCAGAGCCTACCCAATGGGAACAGTTCAGTAGCTTCAGGGGCTTTGGCTTTTGCCTTTTAGTTGCAGTGCCTTAGGCATCCAGAGGTCCAGATGCATAGTTTGCTTACTTAGCTATGCAACCTGTGTTGCAACCTGCAGAGTCTCAGCAGCAGCACACCACCTAACTCACACTCCCTGCTGTAACAGAGGTAAGGAGGGAAAATGCAGAGCAGTGGACCGGTAGATTATGAATAGCAAGAAGACATCCTTGCCAAGTCAGGACCAAGGGACTGACAGGCACAGCAATGTGAAAGAAAGAAGAGCAAAAACTATTCACCTGTTCAGACCAATCAGCTCTTGATGATGGCAATGATGCTTTTTCTAGCTGATTTATGTGGCCAGAGTCATAAATGCAAGTGCTGGGACTGAGGCTTTGAGCAAGAGTTTATGAGTAGGTAGCAGGTGCCACACCCAGCCCGCGAATAGCTCAGCAGCTGCCAGCAGACTTTGCCTTCCTGCGCTCGGCGTTCAGAACGGCCAGAGAGAGGGTTTGCATTGTCTAGAGCTGGCAACGGGGCACAGCCCGAGGGCACTGGGCGCTGGGTGCCGAGCTGTCTGGCTAACCTGGCTCCCTCCGTACCCGCTGTGCTCAGGCAGAGCCCAGCCTCCTGCGGCTCGCCTGCTAGAAACAGCAGCGCTGGGTGACCGCAGCCACCTTCGGAGCCAGCGCCGCGCAGCAAGCACAGCTTCCACCTGTGGCCACTTCTTAGTTGGTTCATTTATTTACTGAAGCAGCTCTGCAGTGGGTATAGCTTGCACTAATGGCCCTGCTCAGTGCCCAGCTGTGTTCTATTCAACCCACTGAAACTGTTCCATCCAATTCCAACTGGAAATGGAGCTTTGCATATCTATATTTATTTAATATATTAATTGGCCCCTTCCAACCTAAACCATTCTGTGTGGGAGGTGTCCCTGCCTGTGGCAGGGGGTTGGAGCTGGATGGTCTTCGAGATCCCTTCAACCTAAACCATTCAATGAGTCTGTGATTTCCATATCATTAATTCATATTGACAGCTTATTTTATTATTAATTAATATTAACTAATAATAACTAAGTGCAAGATTTTTTTTTCATATTTAAAAGGTAAATCTGGGAAATTCAGGGGTAAATTCCCTTTGGTTGCTAAGTCTTTTGAGTTTTCTGCCTCTCTTGTGCAAAGCTCTTCTTTTACAAGAGTTTGTGGCCTATACTTGTAGCATTATTATTTACAAAGCTTTATCAGCACACTCAGAAACCCTTCTATCAGGTAATGAATTCACAGGGAAGTTTCATGTTCACAAACTGTAGATAGATACGTCTAAAATATTCAGCTAAAAATACATAGCTCTGTTTTTCTCTCCTTTTTCTTTTTTTCTGCAGATTAGGCATCTTTGTGGCTTGGCAGTATTTGAAAACTATTTCTATACATTTAGTTCAGATAACCTCAGCATCTTGCAAATAAACAGATACAATGGCTCAGACGTTCAGGCTCTTGCCAGACTCGACAGTGCTAAAGAGCTCCGTGTCTACCAGAGAAGAGCTCAAACAGCAGGTGAGATCCAAATCCTCTTTCCAGAGAGGTACAGCCAAATACCAGGTGGAGGAGTACTTAAAAAGGAGGACGCAGTGAAAATCATTCCTGTGGCAAAAGATCTCTGCTGCTCCTGCGTCTGCACTGCTCTCTTTGTGCTGCTGAGGGTTTGCCTGCACCTCCAAGCTCTGAAGGCAACTGCTCCCTGAGCCTGCAGCTTGGAGAACCACCAGACAGCCCTCTGCAAGGCTTTGGGTTCCATGCACTCAGTGCTTGCAGAATTTAAGAACTGCAAAGGTGTTAGATGTCTGCTCCCATCCGTGGATGAGCCTGCTAATGCAATCCCATGCATTCGAAAGCATGGGATCAGGGGCAAGGAGCTCTTTGGCTTCCTCAGCTGGAGTTATGTCCTGGCTGTACAAACATGGAACAGTGCTGCCAGGCTTGTTCTCTTCTGTAGTTTCTGGCCCACAGAGTTGCTGTCAGATGGAGCTGAAGAAAAAGTGGTCTGCATTGCCATGAGATTGGCTCAGTCCTCAAAAACCCAGCTACCAGCCGAGTGAGCTGAATAAAGGGCGAACGTGTCAGCTGCCCTGGGGCCTGCTGCCAGCAAATGCTGTGCAGAGGCTTGCTCAGCGTGAGGTGATTGCACACAGCAGTCACAACGCCCTGACGGCCACCCTGGGACTCTTTGGGTTACTTGTCTGCTTCGGGTATCCTCCCAACAAAGGCACTTTCTTGCTCCTGAGGGAAGATTTATTGTGGCACAAACCCCCGTTTGCCTCCCCTCCTGCATGCTGGTGCATCTCATTGTCCTGCTCTCACTGGTCTGTGTCCTGCTGTTTGCCTGCCCGCAGTCAGAAGCCACGCCTGTGAAATGGACCCGTACGGGATGCCCGGGGGCTGCTCGCACATCTGTCTGCTCAGCAGCAACTACAAAGCACGGACCTGTCGCTGCAGGACTGGCTTCATCCTGGGGAGCGACGGCAGGTCCTGCAAAAGTACGTTACTGAGGTGGGAGGCTGCCAGGCTGCAGCTCCGGGCATCACTTAACGTGGGCACCAGTAACCACAGAAATCGGGTGGGTGCCTTGGGGGAGGACCTGGGCACAACCTGTGCCTGATGCTTTGTTCATTTCCTCCTTCCCTTCCAATAGCATGGTCTGGGTTTGCATAGTTGCCAGGAGTGCCAAATGCCCCTAGGATGCTGTTTGAAGCACTGTAATAGAGTACTGCAAGATTTCAGCCACTCACTCTTCTGTCACATGCTGTGCATTCTCACAGTGTATAGGTACTGCAGTGCTGTTAGCAGCTTCTCACATCCTACTTCTGCCCAGGTTCTTCTAACTGAGAAGCAGACTGTTCATGTGGGGAAGGCAAGCAAGCTTTTCCCCTACTATTTGGTGTAAGCAAGTTTGGGTTGCAGGACTGTGCTTACAGCTAAGAGTAGGGATGCATCATCTATTGCTCACCTACAGCCACTAGGACAGTCCTGAAGGCTTTGAGGAATGCCTGTTCCTGTCTGCTTTCTTCATCAAATGGCACAGGCTGAGCTCAGAGGAAAGGTGTGTCAGGAGGTGCTTTGGTGGATGGATATGCTTGCCCAAAGTCAAACCTCATACAATTTTCACCAACAGTTCCAGCAAAGCCCTGAGAAGCATTGGTGTGTATCTTACAGACTGTTAAGAGGCATATTGACACCTCCAATGCTACCCCAGGGCTGCAGTCCCAAGCAGAGGGAGGACACAGAACTGTTGGAGGGAGGCCAGAGGAGGCCACAAAGATGCTGCAAGGGCTGGAGCAGCTCTGCTGTGAGCACAGGCTGAGGGAGCTGGGGGGGTGCAGCCTGCAGAGGAGAAGGCTCCAGGGGCACCTTAGAGCTGCTGCCAGTGCCTGAAGGGAGCCTGCAGGAAGGCTGCAGAGGGACTTGTGCTGAGGGGGTGTGAGCCAGGCCAAGGGGCAATGGTTTGGAGCTGAGGCAGAGCAGGCTGAGAGTGGAGCTGAGGAAGAAGTTGCTGAGTGTGAGGGTGGTGAGAGCCTGGCACAGGCTGCCCAGGGAGGCTGTGGCTGCCTCCTTGCTGGGGGTGTTGCAGGCCAGGCTGGATGAGGCCTTGAGCAGCTGAGTCTGGCTGAGAGGTGTCCCTGAGCATGGTGGGGAGGGTGGAGGGGATGAGCTCTGAGCTCCCTTCCAAGCTGAGCTGTTCTCTTATTTATAGGTACTGTTAAGGTTAAAAAAACCAAAAATCACCTTACTAAGCTGCAGTTTGTTTTGTAATTAACCTGCTTGATCAAAGTGTAGAAGTCTCAGTGACAGAGCAAGTACTGGTGTCCCCCTTTTGTATCTCAGCAGCAGAACAGTGTTTGTTTGTTGCATCCCTTCCCATTTGAAAGAAATGTGCTGTAACCTTTTCTGTCTTGTTTGTTTCTGACAAAGTCGAGGTATAAAAACCAGCCCAAAGGTGTTTTGCATGTGCTGGGCTTTGTGGCCTTGGGAGATGTGATCATTGCTTCAGTCCTGGTCTCCTAACAAATTGCCAAATGAGATGACTACAGAGCTGCATTTGTCCACTTGGCAGTAGGTGCAAAGTTCTTCTGTCATCTGGCAGAGCTTTCATAGAATAGGAAGTAATGAGATGTGAGCAGCTGACTGGAGTAATTTGTGTTTTAATTAAGGCAATATAATTAGCTGGGTTTCTTCCCTTTAGATACCTTCGGCATGCATGCAAGTTTCTTTTTTTTTTTTTAATATGGAAGCAGGCTCCTGCTCCCCCACTAATTGTGCCAGTTAATTAGTGCCATTCTGCACTGGGAGGAAGATTAGGCAGCATCAGTTGCTTATGTTTGCAATCTTTGTTTTGCAGGACCAAAGAATGAGTTGTTTCTTTTTTATGGGAAGGGACGCCCGGGAATCATCCGGGGCATGGACCTGAACACCAGAGTGTCTGATGAGTACATGGTCCCCATAGAGAACCTGGTCAACCCTCGTGCTCTGGACTTCCATGCTGAAAGCAGCTACATTTACTTTGCTGACACAACCAGCTTCCTGATTGGGAGACAGAAAATTGATGGCACGGAGCGAGAAACGATCCTCAAAGACGGTAGGTGAGGGTGTGGGAGCCATGGACAGGCTGCAGGGACATTCAGGGGTCAAGTAAAGCTTTCCTTCAGTCTCCTGTGGAAAGCAGACCCAGAATGGGCCTTGAGCAGACCTGGAGAAACTGCCTTTCACAGCTTGGTTTGGTGAAACTGCTCTGTTGTGCATTCTCACTCTAAGCTTGTAGCCACCTGTGAGCAACTCCTACACCTCTGCTGTGTTCTCTTGCAGTCAGACACCATGGATCCATAATACAGTCTATCTAAGCATTTGCTATCTCAGACCCTGTGGGCTTTGTAAGGCTCCTTCCCTCCTGCTGTGTCCCACTGTGGATCCCTGAGGGCGTTCGAGCAGTTTGGCAGAGTGAGACTTCTGTAGCACTTGCAGACTGAGCAGCAAAAGCCCCAACGTTGTCTTTCCTGATGAGTTTGCAGGTGTCTGTGTGCAAACAACAGGAAGGCCTAAGTGTGTTTAAAACCATAATCAAAATGTGTGTCCTATTCATTACAGCAATGTCAGCAGTTCTCAAGATTCCACAAAATGTCACAAAATGTTGGGGGTGGGAAGGGGGCTGCAGAGGTCATCCACTCCAACCCCACTTCCAGAGCAGCATCACCCAGGGCAGGGCACACAGGAACACAGCCAGGTGGGCTTGGAAAGGCTTCAGAGAAGGAGACTCCACAACCTCTCTGGGCAACCTGCTCCAGGCCTCCAACACCCTCACCACACAGAAGTGTCTCCTTGTGTTGAGGTGGAACCTGCTGGGTTCCAGCTTGTGCCTGTTGTTCCCTGTTCTGTCACTGGGCACCACCAAGCAGAGCCTGGAGCCTTCATCCTGACACCCACCCCTCAGATGTGTATAAACATGAATCAGATCCCCTCTCAGCCTTCTGCTCTCCAGACTAGGCAGCCCCAGGGCTCTCAGCCTTTCTTCACTGCAGAGATGTTCCAGTCCTTCCACCACCCTCATAGCTCTCTGCTGGACTGCAGCAGATCCCTGTCTCTTGAACTGGGGAGCCCAGAACTTGTCAGTCTGTGTTTCTTTTAGGGGCCCTTTCTATGAAAGGCTGCTGCAGCAGAAGGTAGAGTTTGTTAGCCCTCAAGAGAAGAAACAGGATGAATATCATCTTGGTCTTCAGAGAGCTTATTGTCTGCTTCTGAACTAAGCTTAAGACACTGAAAGTGACTAAAATGCCATTGTTTGAGCAGAGGGATTTTCACTGCCTGTCACCCCTAACATATCTTTTAATCCACCCATCTCAGAGCAGTTACCTGCAGCCTGCAGGGACATGTTGTGGTTTAGGGCTTAAGGTCTCCCCACAGACCTGAGCCTGCACAAGCCTTCAGCAGTGACTGCTCTTGAGCCTGTGCTGGGGATGGCTTAGGAAAAGGCTGCATCTGAGTGAACAAAGGGTGCTCAGCTGTCAGCCCTGTAGCTCTGCAGTGAGTTGTGAGCATGGGGATGAGTGTGAAGCACAGGGCCTCCGTGCTGACCTTATCTCACTGAACACCAGGCACAACAGAGCAGGGACAGGAAGAGGAGTGGACAGTCTGTGGAGATTGGAACACTCAGAGTGTCCTTGTTGAAAGGTGTTCAGGCAGGTTGGGGCTAGCCTAAGCAAACCTGCAAGCTGGAAAGACTTGTGCAAATAAACTTGGAGTTTCTGTTCCTTATGAATTACAGGACAGCAAAAACAGCAGAGCGACCTCGAAAGCATTGCCCCCTGCTTGCTGCTCCTGATACTTACAAAGACAAAAGAGAAGTCACAGTCTTTGTGCTTCCACTTCTTCCCCGGGGAGCCT
The DNA here is from genome assembly GCA_013399775.1 of Semnornis frantzii. Classification (NCBI taxonomy): domain Eukaryota; kingdom Metazoa; phylum Chordata; class Aves; order Piciformes; family Ramphastidae; genus Semnornis; species Semnornis frantzii. Next base: position 37,253 of record VWYK01029150.1, on the reverse strand, counting down.
ACATCGTTAGTCAGAGCTTGGTGTAGTTTCACACTTGAAACGTTGCTTAAAGGAGACTTGTTAATGGCTCAACAAACTAACTTGGCCACCAGCCATGCCACCTCCGCTTTGTACCTGTCAGCTCTCCTACTCAGCAGGGACAGGTGAAACCCTGCCTTGGCAGAAGGCTACCAGAGAAAATCAGGTGAGTCAGGAGGGGCTTTGATAGCTGCTCTGAGCAGGATGCTGCAGTAGGTGTCACTTCTCAGGTTACAACTTGTCTCTTGTTGTGCCTTGCAAGAAGAGAGATGCTGGCTCAGGCAGCACTGCAGCTCAGCAACTTGCACCTTGCCTGCCTGAGAGCCCACAAGCTGCTGAGCACCCAGCACCTCTGCAGTTTGCTTTCCCATACAACTTCAGCTGTAATTTCTTGTCCTTCACAAACAGATCTACTGTCTCACTGCTGGCTCTAGGAGAGCCCTTAGCATGGCCCAGAGCTGGCAGCACAGCTGCAGTAGCAGAGTGCTTTCACCAGCAGCAGCAACAATTGCTCCAACTGAAGTTTAAATCTTAGATGAGTAATCAGCTTTTAAATAACAAAAAAGGAACAAACCAGACACTCTCCAAAGGATGTAAAGATTGTTCAAAGTAAGATAAACACAAATTTGGGGAGTTTTAACTTTTCATGTTGTTTGGGGCTGCTGCCAGCCTTAGCATGCTCTGTTATTTCCTTGTAAGTATTAGCAAAGACGGTCAAGGGTTAACTTTGTACTTAGTCAAGGTCCAAGTGAGTCTGCAGAGAAGTTCAGCAAGCTGAGATACAGAAGAATTGGTTTATTTCATGTTTTTTAATGTTAACCTTGTATTAGGGGACTGAAACCTCTCTGAAAGGCTGAGGGCCCTGGATCTGCCTGGTCTGGAGAAGAGAAGGCTGAGAGAGGGGATCTGATCAGTGTCTATATATGGGTGGGTGTCAGGAGGAAGGCTCCAGGCTCTGTTTGCTGGTGCCCAGTGACAGGACAGGGGACAACAGGCACAAGCTGGAACCCAGGAGGTTCCACCTCAACAGGAGACACTTCTGTGTGGCTGAGGGTGTTGGAGGCCTGGAGAAGGCTGCCCAGAGAGGTTGTGGAGTCTCCTTCTCTGGGGACTTTCCAAACCCATCTGGGATGTGTTCCTGTGCAGCCTACCCTGGATGATGCTGCTGCGGCAGGGGGGTTGGACTGGGTGGTCTCTGGAGATCCCTAACACTCTGTGATCCAGCTCCTTGTTTTGCATTGAAAGCCTACCTTGCTGTACTCCAGTCAGGTTTGGGAACCAGCATGGCCATGATTTTTGTGCCTGTTTACTACCGGATGTGAAGCTCACCTAAAATGTAAAGAGCATGTTTAAAACTTAAATGGCTAAATAAAAGTGAACTTTAAAGCCTAGCTTCACAAAAAAGAACATAAATTGTCTGTGTAGGATTGAGCTGCAGAATCCTGCTCTACTAACACTTTCTGAAGTATTTAATACCCAGTTAGCACCAGGGTTTGGGCTTGTTTCTGAACTTGGACGTGCTTTGGAAGCAGAGGTGCTACACAACTACCCCAGGAGGCATGGTAGCTTGGGTGCAGTAAGTAGCTACTGTGTGGGACTGAAGAGACTCGGAGCAATGCTCCTATTTAGTATCTATACGCAATATGCTTGTGAATTTTAACTTCCTCATCTAATCCTCACCTCTGCTATTGACACAAATCCAGTGCAGGTTTGGATGCTGTTTTGTCTCCCCAAGAAGGAAAAATACCCCAAACCCTTTTCACTCAAATGCTGATACCAGCAGCTGGGGAGCTGTGTTTAACCCAAAGCATCTAGTTAGACAAGATGCTCTCTGCTTTTCCCTACCAGGCTTTGCACTTCTTTGTTCTCAACTTACTTGATCACTGCACAACAAATGTCACCTTGCCACATTCAGAGAGCTCAGCTGACCCTGGGAGTACCCTTATAAAGACTCTGAAGCCTTTTAAAAGGCACTGAGAAGAGGCAACAAACAAAAGTGACAGTGCCCATCAGGCTGGCAGAGCTGCTGGAACTGATCTCCCTCTGGTCCACAGTTGTTTCTTCCTTGAGCTACAAGATTCCTGCCAGGCTTGGTGGTCGCCGGGTCCCAGGCGTCACCATGCTGCTGTTCCATAGCCTTCATCTCCACATCAGTTCTGACACCACTGCTTCCCTCAAGCTTTTCAGGTCACAAGGACATGTAAGGTTATTCTCTCATTCCTCTCTTCTTTCACTCAACAGACCTTGATAACGTAGAAGGCATAGCAGTGGACTGGATTGGAAACAACCTGTACTGGACAAACGATGGCCACAGGAAGACAATTGCTGTAGCCAGGCTGGAAAAAGCTGCTCAGAGCAGGAAAACTCTGTTGGAGGGAGACATGTCCCACCCCCGAGGGATCGTCGTGGATCCTGTCAATGGGTATGAGGCAGGCTCCTCTGTGTGTGTGTGTGTGTTAATGATTGTGCTCAGAGCACGCAGGGATGGGCTTTGCTTGGGGTGAGGTTAGTAGAGCCCCTGGCGGCCTGCAGTTGTGCAGCGGTAGTGTAGCTGTGCACCGTCCCTGCCTGAAGCCCCCAGAGGAGAGTGTGTGCTCAGGCACTGCCGAGCCTCTGCTAATCTGCCTGCGGTTCCCTTTCCTCCCCAACAAGCCCATCAGACCTGTCTGTGTTCTCAATGCTAAGTGAACTTTATAATGCTCTTTGCAAGTCTTAATTTCTGGAGGTAATTTATAGCCACATCCCTGTACACGTGGGTTTACAGAACTAAATGAGACAGGTACTTTTCATCCCTTGCTGCCTTAATTAATTGTGAAAGGCTTCATCATAAAAAGAACATCCCATTAGTGGAGTGTTGGTTTGCTTTGCCTGAAAATTGGCTGTTGCATGCATTCAGGGGATTGTGACTAGAGATTGATGGGGGCAGGTAACTCTGCTGGGGCTGGATTGATGGCTGTTTTCCTTCTGCTGGAATGTATTTACACTATCAATTCTGCACTTCTGAGCTTCTCCTTTGAGGAATGGAAGTGACTGTGGGAAAGGCTAGAGGTAATTAATGTCAGACAGTAAGGATGACAGATCAAGACTACAAACCATAGCCATACCTTTTGTATAAATCTTCCATCTGGGTAAATGAGTGGCAGAGGAAAGAGTGTATGAAGAGATATTGCCTGAAAAGGCCTCTTACATAAAGCACTTCTCTAATAAAAAAGCCTGCCCTTCATGATTGTGATTCTGATGGAAGCTTCTCCTGAGGGGCAGCGTTTATTGTGGCATCCTAATTATGTGCAGAAAGTAAGAGTCTTGATCTAAGTGATGCAGAAGGGCTAACTGATTTGGGGAGACAATTAAAGCACATCAGTGTGGATGTCTGTCACTGCTAACATGGCTTAGGTCATGATGTGGTAACCAGAATAAGCACTGACAAAAACAGCTAATGGAGAAAGGCTCTGCTGAGTAGTCATGGGAATATTCGTCAAGCATTTTGGCTTCTGATAAAACAACTGACCTGCACCTCTGCCTCAGCTTGAGAGCATAGGCATGCAGTGCAGCTGTCTTTGAACCTGCTGCTGCCTGAGCCAGGCATGCCATGAAGTTTGTGAGCCTCATGGAGCAAAAGTTGCTTGGAGTTCTTTGCAAATATTTACAAAAATACTAAAAGAACCCAAGGCAGCCTTCTGGTGGGTGACCTGGAAGAGAGGAAAAGAAACCAACAGCAGCAACAGAAAACCCCAAACAAACAAAGTGCACTGCCATGCCCATCAACCTGGGTAATAGTGATGCAATTCAATTCTTTTTTTAATTATTCACTTATCTTTCCCAGTTGTGTATGTAAAAAACAAATTGGGCAGATTTTTTTTTTCCATGGAATTGTATTTGAATAAATTTTAGTGAGTAGATTTCATAGAATCATAGAGGTTGGAAGGGAGCTCAGAGCTCATCCACTCCACCCTCCCCACCATGCCCAGGGACACCTCTCAGCCAGACTCAGCTGCTCAAGGCCTCATCCAGCCTGGCCTGCAACACCCCCAGCAAGGAGGCAGCCACAGCCTCCCTGGGCAGCCTGTGCCAGGCTCTCACCACCCTCACACTCAGCAACTTCTTCCTCAGCTCCACTCTCAGCCTGCTCTGCCTCAGCTCCAAACCATTTGCACTCTCAGCACAAGTCCCTCCGCAGCCTTGCTGGCATTGAAGACAGCTCTGAGGTCCCCTCGAAGTCTTCTCTTCTAGTTCCCCTCCAACAGCATGCAGTAACCAGGGGCAGTAAACAGAGTTGTAGAGGTAGCAGTGGAAAGAATGCTGCAGAACTCCAAATGGCTCTGGGCTGTGCATATCCTGTGTGACAAAATCCTGCCAGTATGGTTCACATGATTGCTGTGGTGCCTGAATGTTTGCTTTTTGTCATTTCCTAGCTGGATGTATTGGACAGACTGGGAAGAAGATGAAATAGATGACAGTGTGGGAAGGATTGAGAAGGCATGGATGGATGGCTACAGCCGGCAGGTCTTTGTGACATCAAAGATGCTGTGGCCAAATGGTTTGACTCTGGACTCTGAGGCTGATGTGCTGTACTGGTGTGATGCCTATTATGATCACATCGAAAGGATCTTCCTGAATGGAACTGACAGAAAGGTAAGGGAGGATTCATTGTGTGTGGAAAAAATCCTTCCTAAGCTTTTGAAAGCCTGCCTCATCCTCCGGTGTCAGCCCTGCTGAAACAAGCAACCTGCTCTAGGAGACTATAATGTGGCTTCCAATTTTCATCTGTACAATGTGACACAAAAGTGGAGTTTTATTTTTATTATTATTATTTTTCATCTTTTCTAACTCTCTTTTTTTTTTCTCATGTGACAATGAGTTAGGTTTTGATTGAACCATGAAACCACAAAGAGCTTTTCAGGAGAAGGAAAAAAAAAGAAAGCACAACAAAAAAACACCTTCTGGCTTCTGCCAGAGCAAGGCTTTTATTTAGCTTCACTGGATAAGCTGCTTTTGATGAGTCTCAGCATCCTGCTTGAGCTTTTGTGGTACTGTGCAGAAGGGAAGTGCTCAAGTGCTGAGTGAAAGGTGGAGAGAGATGGCTGTAGTTGCCACTAAAGCTTGTCCTGGCTGCATCATGGAACCAGAGAATTGATTTGGTTGGGAAAAGCTCCAAGATAAATGCCACCGTTGACCTAAGACCACCATGGCCACTAAACCGTGTCCCCAGGTGCCATGTGCAGATGTTTCTCTAATGCCTCGAGGGCTGGTGACACCTCCCTGGGAAAGCACTTTGCAGTGACTTGGCCACTGAGTCACAGAATGGCAGAGTGCACCTGGGGGAGATACTGTGGAGAAGTTCTGCATCGTTTTGGAGAAGTGGCAAGCACAGAACAGACATCTGGAGCAGAGTTAATGCTTGGACAAGAGTTAATTTGGGGAAGTTTTATCATCTGCAGCATAAAATTAATATCCTGCCAACTGCAATTTCCCTGTTAGCTGAGAATGACAGGCAGGGAGTCCTGCTGTGGGAGGATTTTGTCACACAATATCCATCTTTTGTCCTTTGCTCCTGGCTCTCTCTCTTTGGTGGCCCAGTTTATGTCTTCTGCAGTTTATGCTAAGGAAAGCTAAGAAGGGTTCCAGTCTTGCTAACGCTCACCTGTCACTAATTGATTGCAGGTAGTCTACAGTGGGAAAGATTTGAATCATCCTTTTGGACTATCACATCATGGAAATCATATTTACTGGACAGATTATATGAATGGGTCCATCTTCAAGCTGGACCTGGCTACAAGGAATGTGACACTGCTGAGAAGTGAGAGACCACCTCTGTTCGGGCTCCAGATCTACGACCCCCGTAAACAGCAAGGTAGGAGTCTGGAGGGGTGCTTTGCCCTGCTGTCTCTCAGGGCTTTGAGGTGACTAGGTGACCAGCAGTGCAAGGTGACTCACAGCACGAGGTGTTTCAGTCCTTTGTTGGTGCAGTTGATGATCTCATCCTTACTGAAAGGGAGACCACAACCGTACAGCAACCTGGAGCTCTATTTACGCTGCCTGCAGAACCATTTTTCTTGCGTGTCCAAGAGATCCTGTGGACGTAGGAAACAGAGCAGATAACATACAGGCTGCCTAATAGACTTAAAGCATATTATTGCCTTTACCTTTTTTAAATAAGGTCATAGATCCTGCCTGTCCTTTTGCTTTTGCAATTTCCTCCCCCACCTTTGTCTACATCAGCGCTTTAGGACTTAATCTCCTGAACGCGCACAGTGCGCTCACACCGCACCAAAGTGACCTTTGAGAGCAGGGAAAAATCCATAGCTTTGCCTGCTTACATCAGTAGAGAAATGAGATAAAGGCCATAGGTTTGCTCAGATGGTGTTTAGAAAAGGCAATTGCTGCTATTCAGATAAACTTACAAATGTATTTCACTGCAGTAAAGTTTGAAGTGCACTGACTGCCTGCAGCGTTGGGCTGAGCTGCTGAATGTCTGCTCCCTTGGATGGAAAACTTTCTGGTCAGTGTCTGCCCAGTGCCTGCCCCTGGACATAAAACAGAGCATCCTGAAAATAGTATCTAAAAGGTGACCATGTCAGTAGATCACTAGTAATCACTGGAGATCATCAGCTGGGCTTGTTCATTCTAGAGAAGAAAAGGCTCCAGGGGCACCTCAGAGCTGCTGCCAGTGCCTGAAGGGAGCCTGCAGGAAGGCTGCAGAGGGACTTGTGCTGAGGAGGTGTGAACCAGGCCAAGGGGCAATGGTTTGGAGCTGAGGCAGAGCAGGCTGAGAGTGGAGCTGAGAAAGAAGTTACTGAGTGTGAGGGTGGTGAGAGCCTGGCACAGGCCGCCCAGGGAGGCTGTGGCTGCCTCCTTGCTGGGGGTGTTGCAGGCCAGGCTGGATGAGGCCTTGAGCAGCTGAGTCTGGCTGAGAGGTGTCCCTGGGCATGGTGGGGAGGGTGAGGGGATGAGCTCTGAGCTCCCTTCCAGCCTGAGCCATTCCTGGTTTCTCTGATTTTGCAGTGTCTCAGGTAACCACCAAGGCCCTGTTGAACAGCTTAGTGACTTTGGTTTGTCTTTTTTAGAACAAGTTAATATGAAGTCTTCCCTTTCCTGCTAGGCTGTTTTAGGTAAAGCCCTTGAGAGTGATGCTTGCTGGTGGAGTGCTGAGGTCCAGGCACTCCTTGTGATGGGCTTTATGAGTATGGAGGCAATGCTGGCAGCTCCTTCTCTCTGATATTTTAACCCTAAAGGTTTCTTTCAGCCTGAGTAGGTGTGGTGCTGTGTCAAGGTCATTGTAGCAGTGAGACTTTTCTTGCAGGTGCTTTTCAGGGAGCTTTCCTTCCAGAGTCATGGGAAAATGTAGTGTGTTTGGGATATATTCTTTCATTTTGTTAGTTGGCTTTGAATTTGCTGGGGTGTTTTGTACAGCAAAATCTGACTCCAAATCTGTCCTCAAGCTGGTGGAATTTCAGAATGCCTTCAACTGTGTCTGCTTAGAGGGAATGTGGTGATTGCTTTAAAGTCTGAGTGCTTCTACTGCTTTGCTCAGTACTCAGAAAGTGTCTTTGTCTTCAAAGGGGAATTTATAGCTGAATGCAGCAGCTGTTAGCTTCCAAAGAAGCTAACACCAGGGATTGAAGACTAAAATATCACCTCTTAGCTAAAAAATGCCTGAATGACCCTGAATCTTGAGGAAGAGACTTTGGCTCATTAATGCCACCTTTGTTTGAAATTGCAACTGGAATTTTGTCATCCAGCTGCAGCTTTTAGGATCTTCCCTTTTGGTCCTGCTCACTGAGGTGGATCTTGCATTGTTCCCACAGGGGGCAGAAGCATTTATTTTAAATAAACTGAAGCTAATTTTTTTTCTCTTCCTTTTTTATTCCCTTTCTGTCTGTGTTTCTTCTAAAAGACCAAGGCTGAATCATGTGGTGCAGAGCAAACCTGAGCAGTTCATTTTATGGTGTGAGATATTTCATAGTTTCTGCCTGCATACCTTACAACATTTGGCTCTGGTATTTGGAGGTTGCTGCTTTGATGTTGCTGTTACTGACCACACAAGCAGAAACCACATCTGTTCACTTAGACTTTAGGGTCAGGGTGGCATTTAATTGAGGCTGGCATTTTTCTTTGGAGCTCTTTTACAGGATGCTTACCTGTGCCAGTCCTGCTTTGCTTAGTACTGTGGGTAGGACCATTAAGCTTCTCAAGGTGTCTCCTTAAGAGAGGTGCTTTTCACAGCCTCTGTGTCTCATGAGGCACAAACCTTTTCTTGCCTTTGGAGATCAGAGGTCAGATTGCTTCCTTAGACTTGATCTTTGGATCTCTGCACATCAGGAATACCTTAGAAACCAGGCAACTGGGGAGAAGCAGAGTCATGATAGGAGGTGGATTTAGTCAGCAGATGAACCTGCCAAGGCCTGCAGGTGTTTCTGTGGCTATGAAAGGATTTGCATCCATGTAAGAAGCTCTTCAGTCTGAGGGTGGTGAGAGCCTGGCACAGGCTGCCCAGGGAGGCTGTGGCTGCCTCCTTGCTGGGGCTGTTGCAGGCCAGGCTGGATGAGGCCTTGAGCAGCTGAGTCTGGCTGAGAGGTGTCCCTGGGCATGGTGGGGAGGGGGGAGGGGATGAGCTCTGAGCTCCTTTCCAGACTAAGCCATCCTAGGAGTCTATGAATTCCTGTCCATTGGCAGCACTTCAAATGACCTCTTCTGAAATCAGTTTGGTTTTTAGGTCCTCAGATTGTAAGGAAATGCTGCTGGAGCCCCAGGCTGCTGCTCTTCACTTCTGTGCTGTGATCCTAAAAGCAGCCTTCCAGAGCTGCTGCAGGCCCTGAGGTTAGGTTTGTACTTGTGAAAACAGAAGTGTGATTTCTAAGCAGCCATGAGGACTTGAGGGTATCTTTTAAATGAGGAGATGAGATGAAACAAATGTACATGGCTGCATGGTCGCTTTCCTTTGGTTGTTTGCTTCTGTTTTCTGAGGATGATGACTGAGGTGCAAGTGTTCTTTAGCTCTCTGGCTTAATTTTTGAGGCCTTCAGAAATGGAATCACACACTGATTGAATCACACACAAGTGACAGGACAGCAGCTGATCTGAAAGCTGGACAATAATTAAACAAGGCAGCTTTGAAAGCTGTAATAAAATGTTGGACTGTTTCGAGAGCACCCATACAAAGCAGCTGCTAGGAACACCAGTTAAGGACATTAAATTTCATAGCTGCTTGGCAACTAAAGGAGTTCCACAGCTTAGCAAGGAGCTTGGTCCTTGTGCCCTGCTTCAGGAGATATTTTGGCCTAGGAGTCTCTTGAGTGAGACTGGTGGAGCTTTGCACCTTCAGACTCGAGTCCCTTTAAAGCTCACTTGATAAACCTTTGTCATCCAGGATCTTTGGCTCTTGGTACTTGCCTGTCCCTTGTTGCCATCCTTATCACTTCTTAGCACCTAACCCACCATGCTCTACTTTGTCATCCCAATTGTGAGGCCAAGTAGGAAGGTTTCATCTTCAAACCAGACCAGCTGGCTTTGATCTAGTGTTTCAATTTGGATTTTATTTATTTGAAGCTTGCATTTTGCTTCAGAATCATCAAGGGTTTGCAAAGTGTTTTCTGTATTTGTCTGACATGGACTTTTTATTCTCTAGCCTTATTTTCTTCTGCTCATCTGACAATCTCATGCATGTTCTTCAGTTAAATCACTGCAAATTTCCTTGCCTTGTGCTCTATAATTTTGGATTCACTTTTGAAGATTCTGTTTTGGGCTGTTCATGTTGACAGCTTCTGCTGTCTTCTGATGTTCTTGGATGTGTGTGATGGGTGGCCCTGTAAGGACCTGGAGGGTTTGAAGGCTACTCTTTCTGAGGTACTGTAGCTGAGTTCTCCCAAGAGCTGGCTGCAAACACATCTCTTACTCTTCTGATGTCTTGTTGGTGTTATCTGGGTGTTGGTGAGCACAGATGCACTGAAGGAGTTGATTTTGGGTTTACTTTTTGTACAGTATTCTAAGTCAAAGTGTAAACCATGAGCTCAACATCCAGTAAAGTATTTCAAGTGCCCAGTCCAAGCTGGAACCACTCTAATGAAAGTGTGATCCAGCCCCCCCACTCCATAGAGCCTTCAGTGTTCCCTGTTTATGCAGCTGTGCTCTTGCCATCTCCCTCACCCCCTGCCCAATGGCAGTACAAGTACCAGCAGCTTCCCAGGGCTTTCTGTATTGATTATCTTGCACACAGTCCTTTGGAACATCAGTGGGGCTCTATGGACTGTGAGCTTGTGAGAAATGCAAGGTTAGGGCTAGGTAATGACAAAATATTCACCCTCTGTCCTTTAAAACTTAATGAGTTGTATCTTCAAATCTGAGAACCTTAACTTATTTGCTGGCTACCTGCTGATCATTTGATGGTTTCAACATGTTTCCTCACAGAGATAGAGGTGGCTCTGCCAGGACAGTTTAATGCCTCTGCTTACAGCTACCTCTAGGAGAGCTTCAGGTTATGTTTTCTACAAAACAGAAGTGGTAGTGTTTGAGGAGAGGCAACTGTGTGGAGGCTGCTTAATCCAGGAGGTGGATGAGTGTTCTGTACACCTAAAAAGGAGGAGCAGAGGAAGGAACAGCTGCTTTTCACTGGGACAGGAAGATGATAAGAAGTAGTTTGAACCTGAAATTTCAGCAGACATGAAGTTTTGTGCTTGCCTGATCCCATCCAGTTAGGACTGATTCTATAAAGCTGAGCAGCACAGTATCACTACTGATCTGCTGCCAGCCAACACTTAGAATCATAGAATGGTAAGGTTGGAAGGGACCTCAAGGATCATCTAGTTCCAACCCCCTGCCATAGGCAGGGACACCTCCCACTAGCACAGGTGACATCAAGGGGCAGAAGCTGTGGATTCAGCTCCAGATGTTGGCTGTGACCTGGCCCAGTGTAAATCTAAGGCTTGAGATGGAGAACATCAGATAGCATTTGGAAAATCTAGTTGGATGTTCAGAATCCCCTCTCCCAGCCTTACAACCCACAGTCTGTCAGCACCAGCATTGCAATTCATTGCACTTTGAGAAGTCGAATGTCCTTAACACTGCCTCTCTAAGCAAATAAGTCATGACCAAAACAAAGTGCAGCATTTGCTTCAGTGGGTTCAGTTTTAAGTCTCCTTGCCTAAGGAATGGAGTATGGAGGATGCATCAGTCCTTGGTAGATCAAAACACCTGGCAGCTGTCAGTAGCTTCATGTGAGCAGCAGACAGCTTTCAGGAAGAAACAAAAGATATGAAAAGAAGGCAGAGAAATAGCAGATGTGCTCAGAAGAGAGTGGTGGAGTGTCTGCTTTGTATTCTGTCTGCCACAGATCTCATTGTACTTTTAATTGCTGTTTCTCTTTTCCCTGGCTCTGCAGTTGCAGTCGCACTGCTTTAACATACGCAGACGCCAACATATGTCAGAACATTCCCTTATGCACTCTTTAATTTCTTGTGTCTGTAGCTGTGTCATAACAAATGTTTCGTTCTATGACTCCCATAGAGAGAGGAGATAGAATGTTGTGATCTGATGGCAGTGTTGTTTTGGGTTTTATTCTCCCAGGTTATTGCAACTTGTAACTAAAATTGTTTAACTGTTATAACCTATAGTAACCAAACTCTGAGAATAATGTAGCCCTACAATGAGAGGAAAAAAGAATGGTTTAAAAAAAATAAATCTTGGTGTGCTTATGTACTAAAAAAACCCTAATCTTCTAGTTCTGCCTGTTAGGTTTAAAGTTGCTTTGGTGTTTTCCTTCTTTTCCCAGGTGATAATGCCTGTCGTGTGAACAACGGAGGCTGCAGCACTCTGTGCTTAGCCATTCCTGGAGGCAGAGTTTGTGCCTGTGCTGATAATCAGCTGCTGGAGGAGAATGGAACAGCCTGCACGGGTAAGGGCTGGCTGCAATGTCTGACTTGCTGCTGCTGCTTAAGAGGCCCTGTCAAATCTGCAAATGAGAGAGCCTTAGAGGGTTTTTTTGTGCTTCTGTAAAACAAACAAACAAACAAAAGTTCCCTTAAATGAAGATTCCAAGTGAAGACAGGTCAATAAATATCAGAAAGATGTTCAATTAATAAATTATATGTGTATATATATATTTACATTTATATACATATACACAATACATTTATATATATAAAGAGTGTGTGTGTGTATATATATATTTGTCCAATGCATTTTTTTCATCCAATAATTCCTTTAAATGAAGATTCCAAGTGAAGACAGGTCAATAAATATCATAAAGATGTTCAATTAATATATTATATGTATATATTTACATATACACAATACATTAAGATATATATAAAGAGTGTGTGTGTGTATATATATATTTGTCCAATGCATTTTTTTCATCCAATAATTCCTTTAAATGAAGATTCCAAGTGAAGACAGGTTAGTAAATATCATAAAGATGTTTCAATGAATACTTCATATATATATGTGTGTGTGTGTGTGTATATGTACACACACATAAGCATATGTATTAAGTGTGTGTCAGTATGTGAATATATGTATAGATCTGTATATGATAGATCTGTAGGTATATACCTATATATGTATAGATAGATCTGTAGGTGTATATCTATATATGTATAGATAGATCTGTAGGTGTATATCTATATATGTATAGATATATCTGTAGGTATATATCTATATATGTACAGATAGATCTGTAGGTATATATCTATATATGTACAGATAGAGATATGTAGGCATAGATTATTAGGTATACAATACTGGATGAAAAAAATGCATTGGACAAATAAAAATCCTTCCTTAAAACTCTTCCAAGTGAAGACAGGTCATTAAATATCATAAAGATGTTTCAATTAATATATTTACATATATATGAATGTGTGTATATATACACACACACACATAAGTATATGTATTAAGTGTGTGTGTATATATAAAGAATATTAAGTATACAATATTGGATGAAAAATGCATTGGACAAAAAAAAAAGACTTCCTTAAAACTCTTCCAAGTGAAGACAGGTCATTAAATATCATAAAGATGTTTCAATTAATATATTTACATATATATGAATGTGTGTATATATACACACATACACATAAGTATATGTATTAAGTGTGTGTGTATATATACACACATACACATAAGTATATGTATTAAGTGTGTGTGTATATATAAAGAATATTAAGTATACAATATTGGATGAAAAATGCATTGGACAAAAAAAAACGACTTCCTTAAAACTCTTCCAAGTGAACACAGGTCAATAAATATCATAAGGATGTTTCAATTAGTACACTTTATGTATATATGCATATATATACACACATAAGTACATATATTAAGTGTGTGTATATGTGTGTGTACATACATATATGTATGTATAAAGAGTTTTAAATATACAATATTGGATGAAAAAACACATTGGAAAATCTCTCAGAATATGGTAAAACACTTAAATACCTCATGGACCATTAAGAAAAATAATCAGAAATACCAGAGATTATTTTATGTCATCATTCTATTAAACCTATCTAAACTACTTTCAGGTTATGCCAGTACTTGAGTGGGGCCTACAGGAAAGCTGGGAGAGGGCTTTTTACAAAGGCTTGTGGTGATAGGATGAGGGAGAAGGGAATGAAGCTTGAGGAGGGCGGATTGAGACTGGAAGTTAGGAAGAAATTCTTCAGAGTGAGGATGGTGAGACACTGGCACAGGTTGCCCAGGGAGGTTGTGGAGCACAGAAGCACAGAACGATCGAAGACCACATTCTGGGCTTCTGTGCTCCACAACCTCCCTGGAGGTGCTCAGCAGCAGGCTGGATGAGACCTTGAGCAACCTGTTCTAGCAGGAGGTGTCCCTGCCTATGGCACAGGCTGGTTGGAACTGGATGAGCTTTGAGGTCCCTTCCAACCTAACCCATTCTGTGATTCTATTCTATGGACTAAGTACCTTAAATTGAAATCTGACACAGAAAATGTTCCTGCTGAAACTGTTCATGAAACACGTCAGTAGATGTATTTATATATATAAGAGATCCTGACATATGCCATTTTTGGTTTTTAATTATTATTAATTTTTGCAAGTCTTCCTTGGCTATCTTCATTAAAACACCAATTAAAAAAATGTCTCCATGATAAAATGTGGCATTTTGATTAAAAAAAAAAAACAAACAAATAATGCAGGTGTTTTCAAAATGTTTATCATAGAATGGGAAGGTTGGAAGGGACCTCAAAGATCATCCAGTTCCAACCCCCTGCCATAGGCAGGGACACCTCCCACTAGCACAGGTCACTCAAGGCCTCGTCTAACCTGGCCTTGAACACCTCCAGGGAGGGAGCAGCCACATATCTATATATGATAGATCTGTAGGTATCCCTACAGGGAGGTCCCTGGGCAACCTGTGCCAGTGTTCAGACCTGGTAATTTTAGCTTACTCAAAATTATCTTTGCTTTTTTTAATCTCATTGCTCAATTCCATGGTCTGCAGTGTGTGAAGCTTCAGAGAGGTCTCCAGCACCAAGTAAAGCACTGGGGTTATATCATAAGGTTCTGAACAATATTGAGCTTGCAGTTACCTTGCAGGTGACCCCAGAGCCATCACTGCTGCTTTAAAATCTGTTTTTCTTTTTAGCAGAAAATTACCAGGGAGGTGGACTTCTCCCTGGTAAGATGGGATGTAAGCAGTAGGAAGAGAGGTCAGGCACAAAGCGGGTTTCCTACTTTTTGTCCTGCATACTTCATTGCCCAGGTCTTCCCAAGTGCTTTGCTGACCCTCTTGGGCTCATGAGTGCTGTCTGCTACTCACTCGTTGCGCACCCTGGAGTGGGTGCTGAGGGCTGTACCTGTCTGGGTTTACCAATAAGCTGCTGCTTACCTCTGCCTCAGCTGAATTTTATCCCACCTTTGGCGAGCCTGTAGCAGTGCCTAATGCAGGGCTCTCAGCTGTTGCTGGGATACAAGGCTCAGCTCCTCAGTAGTCGTTTTCCAGCCCTTCAGATGCGTGTCACAGTTTGCTCCGTGTCTGTGAGAATGTTTTCTGCTCCCCTTCGGTGGTGGATTGCAGCGTTTTAAACTGATGTTCTTACACTGCCACCAAAGCCCAAACAGCTGGAGCGCTGCTCTGAGTCCTTCCGTTCCTCACCCACACAGCTGGCCCTGCCTGCTGCGGGCTCCGCACACGCTCGGGGTTCCAGCTGAAGTTGGTAGAACAGCGCTCTGAGGAGCACTGACCGGAGCCGGCGTCTGCGCCGAGGTGACACTGCTGCCGGTGTGCACCAGGCGCCTGAGCAGCAGCGCTTCTCGCCCCTTTCCCTAGTGCGAGCCGCGGAGGCGCTGCCCCAGCCGTGCAAGGCCGAGCAGTTCCAGTGCCGCAACAAGCGCTGCATCCAGGACCGCTGGCGCTGCGACGGGGACGACGACTGTCTGGATGGCAGCGACGAGCAGGCCGAGAGCTGCAGTATGTACCTCCTGCTGCCTGACCCTCAGCTCCTGCTTCGCTCTGCCGTTGGCACCGCGGTGAAACCAGAGCAATAATCCTGACCTCGGCCCTTGGCTTCTTTCCTTGCCTGTCCTAGCAGTAACTCAAGCAGCTCTGCTGCACTCATCACAAAGGTGATGAGAGCAGACACCTCTTGGTTCCCACACAGTTCAGTTCTGGTTCTTTAAACGTTGGAATTGTTCACTGTGTTTCCCACTGTTGCACCCTTTTATGTGGGTCGCTGGATAATTCAGGCTGGAACTGGCCTCGGGGATATCTCTAGTCCAACCTTCACAAAGCAAGACCACCTTCAGCTCAGCCTCTAGCAGAGTGATGGAGCAATCAGTCCTGGAAACCATTTCCAAAGACATGAAGGACAAGGAAGTGATTGAGAGTAGTCAGCATGGATTTGTGAAGGGGAAGTCACACTCAGCAGCCTCAAAGCCTGCCTCAGCTCGACAGAAAACGACAGTGAGAGGGGAAATCTTTTGTCAGACTTGACTTGATTCTCATTTATGTTAGGGTAGTACAGGCCAACTCACTGAGCCAAGCTTGGAATTCTCAGAGGATTTGTACAGATAGGAAATACAAGATGATAATGTGGTCCCAAACCTGTGTGAGAGAGAGTTTAGTTGGTCAGGGTGATGGCATTGATCTCTCTTCACCAGTTGTTAGAGTAACTTGAGTAGTTCCTGAAAGAATTGACTGATGAATAGAATGCAGACACATCTCAGCAATCCATAGGAACAAAACAACCAGCCTGGAAAACACAGTCTGAGTCCAGCAGGAAAGTCAGGCTGAAGACAAGAAGCCTCAGTTTTGACTTGTGTTACCTGGACAATAACAGCTTGATTCTCAGGTCACACTGCCAGCCAAACCCCACCAGCATGGGCAGACTGGGAACACTTTTCTGCTCAGATTATTAATCTTTGCTCCCAGTGTCCTTGCAGCCTCCACACAGAGCACTCAGGAAGGGTTCCTGTGCTGTTGGTATCACACTGGCTCCACGTTGCCTTCAAGAGAAAGGTCAGAGATAAAAGCTACTGAAATGTCAAGGCTAAGCCTGGAGACATCTTTTCATTTTAAATACCATTTGTTTCCAGGTGCATGGTAAACTTCCAAACTCTGGGTGACTGAGTGGGTGGAAAATAGCTTCAGATTATTTTTAACCCAGCATTTCAAGTGCTGCACGGTTTAGGGCTCTTGTGTGGATCAAGATTAGCAAGGTCTGATGAGTAAAAGACCTCAGAGTCCGGGTGGACAGCAAGTGCTGCATGGGACAGCAATGTGCCCTTGTGGCCAAGAGGGCCAATGGGGTCCTGGGACACATGAAGAAAAGTGTCCAGCAGGGCTAGGGAGGTTCTCTTGTCCATCTGCTCTGCCCTGCTGAGACCACACCTGCAATACTGTGGCCAGGTTTGGGCTCCCCAGTTCAAGAGAGGCAGGGACCTGCTAGAGAAAGCCCAATGGAGAGCTACAAGGTTGACTCGGGGACTCGAGCACCTCTGCTCTGGAGAAGGGCTGAGAGCCTGAGGCTGTTTAGTCTGGAGAGGAGAAGGCTGAGAGGGGATCTGATCAATGCCAATAAATATCTGAGGGATGGGTGTCAGGATGAAGGTGCCAGGCTCTCTTTGGTGGTGCCCAGTGACAGGACAGGGAACAGGTAGAAGCTAGAATCCGAGAGGTTCCACCTCAACACAAGGAGACACTTGTGTGTGGTGAGGGTGTTGGAGGCCTGGAGCAGGCTGCCCAGAGAGGTTGTGGAGTCTCTTTCTCTGGGGACTTTCCAACCCCACCTGTCTGTGTTCCTGTGTGCCCTGCCCTGGGTGATGCTGCCCTGGCAGGGAGCTTGGACTAGATGATCTCTGGAGGTCCCTTCCAAGCCCTGACATTGTGTGGTTCCATAGGTGTTAGTGGCATAAGGGAAGCAGCACACAACCACACTGAGCACAGCTGCAAGAGCAGGCCAGTGGTGTGTACATCATCCTGTGCATTCAGTCTTCATCCCCTCCGTGGCCCAGAGCTCCCTTGTTCACTCCTGAGTCCCAGGCTTTTTTGTTTGGTTTTACACTGTTGCATTTTTCACTTCCTGACACCTACAATGTCCTGGTAAGTAAATCAGAGATCTGTCTGTGGCCAGTGGCAGTGAAGTGCCTCATGTTAGGAGTGTTTTATAACCTACCCAACCCCCTGCTCATTGCATTGTGCTGTTTTGGCTATGCACTTAGCAGCTTGGATCTGTTCCCTTTTGGGGGTTTCCATTGTTTCTGTGCACTTCACTTTGCAAACCTCACCACAACCACTGGCAAAGTCTGACTGAGGACATTTGTGGTGGGGGAAAGAGCAGAGCTGTCAAATGCTGCTCCTGCAGCCCTGGATAGAAGGGGGTCTGCATGCTGACTGCTAGGGCAGGAGGGGCTCTGCTGTGTCTCGTTACAGTTGTGAGTGAAGCACTGTGAAACACTTCAGTTGGCTGCTTTGCTGGACAATTTTATATCCGTTGCAGTATCTGCAGGACAGCCACCTGAACTGCATCACCAGGGAGCACCGCTCAGGGGATTCCTCCCAACTACTTTTCTCAGGTTATTTCCTGAAGAACAAACCCTTTTTTTATTCTCTGTCCTCAGTCAATCACAGCTGTCCTGACGATCAGTTTAAGTGCCAGAACAATCGCTGCATTCCCAAGAGGTGGCTTTGTGATGGAACCAACGACTGCGGTAACAATGAAGACGAATCAAATAAAACCTGTGCAGGTAAAAATCTGCCTCAGTTGTGCACAGCTCCTACAGACAGCTCCAGACTGCTGTGAACTGTGCTGAGCCACTCTGCTGCTAGCAATCTGATTACTGACACTTTAACTCAGATTTTGATGCCACTAGGGCTGAAACACAAATCTTGTTTTGCTTAATCCTCCTGCTTGAGTGTGCTTTCCAAAGTACTTCAGCACTTACTCACCCCATATGGGCTGTCAAAGTGCTGCTTAGGTACAAACTCCACCCTGCTCAATCTCCTTTGGCAGTCTGAAGTTTGTTTGTGATGAGTGCCTTGTCACTGGGAAGTTTCCTTTAGTGCTGACAAAATCACAATTAGTCGTTCAGCTTCTCCTTGAAGATGTTTTCATTTGTGAGCTAAGAACTGTGGAGAGCATCTTTAAGGAAACATCAAGATGAAGATTGTTTACTGATTCGCTGCAGGAAACCAGAGATCCAAAGGTGCCCTTTGCTTGTGTGGAAGTGTTCAGTGCTTGTCAGCTGAGTACACTAAACAATCATTAAGTATCTGCTGTACAGGGTACAAGGCATCGGTAAACTGATGAGTCTCTTCAGCTGAAATGCAGTGACAGGCAGCACACATTGTGTACTGAAACATTCCCTGAACTCATTTTCCTTGATGTAAATGTCCATATGGATAATAAGTGATTCCAGCTGTTGCTTGTGGATTGGGCTGAAAGCACTCCAGCACAAAGGCAGGCCTGCAGCATCTGTGTCAGCTCTACCCTCCTGATGTGGGCTGTGTACATCTCGGTGTGCACTGATGTTCAAGTGTTTGCTTGCAGGATGAGCCTGGTTTGAAGACCTTTTAATTTGTTGGGGTTGAATTCCGCCTCCTATTTCCTTTTGTCCATACAGTGGCAAACACTACTCATGTTTTAAAAAGGCACTCTGATGTATTTTAAACTTAGGTTCTGCTGTTGTGTGTTGGGCTCCTTTCCATGAAGGGAAAGGCAAATGGCAGCTGAGAATATCAAATGAGGAAGGGTTCTGTTGATTTGTGAGGTTTCTGATGTAGCAGTGGAGCTTCTTTAGAGAGTGCAGTCACATAGAGATGGACATTAAAGGCAACCTTTAGAATCTGAATCTGCATCCCTGCCAGTGGCATCCCAGTTCTGGGCTGGCTTTTGGATAAGCAAATGATAAGTGACATCAGCTCTGGGTATTACATTTCTGTTGCATTTTTACTCTTTGCCAGCTTTCAAAGCAGCTCCTGTGGTTAGCCTGGCTGCTTTCAGTGAGCTCCTGTTCTGCAGAAGGGCTGCCCTCATTTCCTTGTGTGCTTTTGTGCAGCATCACAGCTGCAGACTTGCCAAGGCAGAGCTTGCCAGAGCGGTGAGGCCAGGCCCTGCTATGCAAGCAGGAGCTCCACTGGGTCATTCTCCGCAGTGAGATGCAAGTTGTTAATATTCCAGCTGTGAGTTAGTCTGCTCCGTGCCTTCAGTTCTGTCCACTCCAGGCCCAATGTTGTGTTGTCAAACCTCCTCATTTGTATTAATTACAAAGAAAACTTCATTGTTTCATGTATTGAAGACACCACTAAAAAGGTCAAGCAGAGTGCTTCAGGTGGCTTCAATTCTGTCTGAAATGGAAGTGAGGTTTAGTCAGATCAGGCACAAAGTGCAGCAGGCCAGGAGATGGCCTCAAGCCTCGCAGCTCCTTCGTGCAGACCTGCACCCAGAGAGCTGCAGTCCATTCCCCTTGCATCTGTGGAGTGTTTTGTCCCAGCAGCAAGAACGTGCCAGGCCGAGCAGTTCTCCTGCGGCAACGGGCGCTGCGTCCCCGCCTCCTGGCTCTGCGACAGGGAGGATGACTGTGGGGATGAGACTGATGAAATGACCTCCTGTGGTAAGGAAGCTCTCTTCTGACGGGGTGGGGGGGGAAGTGTGTAAGGATCTCTTTCACAGGAAGGAAAAGCTATGAGAGGCCTCATTCTTTTTGTATGAGCTGCTCAGTACTCTTTCTGAAATGTCTTTGGTTAATAAATAACCCAGAGCTTGGGCTGAGGCTTCTGGTAGTGAGTTCTCAACTGGTACCACATGTGCAGCTCACTCAGCTTTTAAACTTTTCTAACATCATAGAATTGTTTAGCTTGGAAGGGACCTGAAAGATCCTCCAGTTCCAAGCCCCCTGCCGTGGGCAGGGACACCTTCCACCAGCCCAGGTCACTCAAGGCCTCATCCAACCTGGCCTTGATCACCTCCAAGAGAGAGGAAATCCACAACCTCCCTGGGCAACCTGTGCCAGTGTCTCACCACCCTCACTGCAAACAACTTCCTCCTAACATCCACTTTCAATCTGCCCTCCTCAAGCTTCAATCTGTTCCCTGCTATCTTATCACTACAAGCTCCTGTCCAAAGTCCCTCCTGGCTTTCCTGCAGGTCCCCTCATGTCCTGGCAGGTTGCTCTAAGGTCTCTCCAGAGCTGCCTTATCTCCAAGCTGAACACCCCCAGCCCTCTCAGCCTCTCCCCACAGCAGAGGCATTCCAGCCCTCTGATGGTCTTTGCAGCCTCCCCTTAGCCTGACTCCAGCAGTTCGATGTCCTTCCCATCGTCAAATACCTCCACTCACCAGAAGTGATCTCTGTCTCCTCTTGTCCAGTCTAAGTCCCAGCAGAGGTTATTTTGATGCTTTGTTTTCCAGGAAAAGGGACTCTTTCTTGGTTATCTCATCAGAGAGCAGCAGCAGCTCTGCTAATTGCTGCTTCACTGTGATACTGAAGGGAGAAGTGCACTCTCTAATTAAGGTTTTTATAAGCCAAATTGCTGCCTTCATCTGCTTGGCAGGTCACAGGTAACTGCTGTGAGTTTGAGAGCAGCAGGGCCAATGAACTGTTGGTAAAATATTGTATCAGAGCCTTCCCTCTTTCCAGGGTCATAGCTGTGGCATTGTTTGACTCACAAAAACTAATTAGTAAGGGTGCCACAACATAATGAGATACCATTCTGAAATGGCTTTGACTTTTCAAGGGCTGATTATTCGTTAGCCTTAGCCATGCAAACAAACAAATACATTAAAATCTAAAGTCTGCTCCTTAGGATACAAAATACTCTTGTATTTTTCTCAGAACTGATTGTTTTTCTTTACCTTCATTCACCTTTACTAATATCTACTCTTGCTTAATCAAAATCAACCTCTGGAAGCAATGTAGCTGATAAAACCATTCCCCTTTTGTTGCTTTTTCTTCCTGCAGTAAATATTTTCTGTAGATTTTATTAAAGCTTTGCCACTGATTACAATTTTTCTGCAAGAATTTCCATACCTGTGAAGACCTTGCAGTGGAGAGCAAGGAAAAAAGGGCATTGCCTATCTTGGAACACTGTTCCCCCAAGGGGAAAAAAGAAACCCACCCAAAGCACCACCAAACCCCCAAACCATCACCCTATTTACTTAGGTAGTTTTTTGCTTATGTATGTGTGTGTGTGTTTTTATGTATTTATTTACTTATTTATGTGTCAAAACCCACCTTTCCAGGAGTAGCTGGCAATCTGCTGTCATCAGTGTTCTCTCTGCCTCCCACTCTTTCCTGTGCTGAAGCAGGTGAATCACTGCAGCCTGGCCACATTCTCAGGGATCTCTAAGTTCTGAAATTGCTGCACCTGCTTTGAGGAGGTGACCTTCCTTAAACCAAATCTTTCCCTCATCTTCAGCATAAAAAGGGAAGGGGGAAGGGACAATCTCCCCTCTCAGAAACAAACAAAGAAGAAGAAAAAGTAATAAACAGGACCCCAAACAACCCCCAGCCCACTGCTCTCTGCACCAAAGGTGGCACAAGAGCAA
The DNA here is from genome assembly GCA_013399775.1 of Semnornis frantzii. Classification (NCBI taxonomy): domain Eukaryota; kingdom Metazoa; phylum Chordata; class Aves; order Piciformes; family Ramphastidae; genus Semnornis; species Semnornis frantzii. Next base: position 15,229 of record VWYK01029150.1, on the reverse strand, counting down.
ACTCGAGCTGTGTTTTGCTTTGGGTGTCAGTTGCTGAGAGGTCTCTTACTCTCTGGATGGTCTGTACAGAGAATTTATTTTCTTTTCTTTCTTTCTTTTCTTTCTTTTTTTTTTTTCTTTCTTCCTTTCATTCCTTTCTTTTTTCAAGTCAAGTCAGATGTATTTTTCTTTTTTCCCTATGCATTGCCAGGTTTTTACAAGTAGGTTTTGTGTTTTCCAGATGGAATGGGTACTACTTAAGGTATTAGTGGTGACACTCTGCAACAGTTTGCCCAGGGAGGCTGTGGCTGCCTCCTTGCTGGGGGTGTTGCAGGCCAGGCTGGATGAGGCCTTGAGCAGCTGAGTCTGGCTGAGAGGTGTCCCTGGGCATGGAGGGGAGGGTGGAGCAGATGAGCTCTGAGCTCCCTTCCAAGCTGAGCCATTCTGGGATGTTATGTCATTGGATTTAGAAGTAAAGTTTGAAGCCAATGAAGTTGTTGTACACAGAAGAGTGTTGGACATTATATATGTAAAATATAAAAGGTGTAGCCCCAGATCTCTGTGTTTTACATAGCTGAGTCTCTTTGAATCATTTTGTCTCCATTTCCTACTACCTTTGCTGGAAGTCTTGGAGGACATGCTTGCAAATACTGATAGTTTAAATTCTGGATTAGCTGATGTCAGTGCAGGGCAGCTGTCTCTTGGCTGTTCTCTGCTTGGTACTTGACCTTCTCACTTCAGTCTCCCACCTCCTGTCCTTTGCTGGCAGTGTTGTTGCCACCCCAGAACCTTTTCATAGGAATAATCACATTGACAAGAAGCTTTGTACCAGACCTCAAGCTGTGATTCACTGTGGGTGTTACCAGGAGCAGTGGCAATGACAGCCCTGATCTGATGGGGATGCAGGACCATGTTGAATGGCACAGGAAAATGCATTCCAGTGGTGCATGCAGGGGAGGGGCAGGGACTGGACTTGTGTTTTACAGCTGAGAGCTCTTGTTTGCTGTCTTTGGGGTGTCTCACCTTTTTCTTCTCTCCAGATGAAGCATCTCCTAGGTGCAAATGTTTGATGCACTACACCTGTGTAAAATATGCATCTAGGAAGGTGGGAGAATATTACCAAAGAGAGGGTATGCATTAAATAGTTCTCTTTGCACACTGGCAGAATTCCCAACCTGTGAGCCTCTGACTCAGTTTATATGCCAAAATGGAAGATGCATCAGCAGCAAGTGGCTCTGTGATTCAGGCAAGTACCAAGTGTGCTGTATCTCTGGTGATCCTGCCTTGGCAGGGAGCTTGGACTCAGTGATCTCTGGAGGTCTCCTCCCACCTCTAAGGTTCTGTGCTTCTGTGTTTGTGACAAATAGGCTCCATCTGGCACATCAGCAGGGCCTTGCTGCTCACCCTTTTCTTCTGAGACTGGTGCTGCCAGGTTGGCTTTGCAGTGCTCAGGGAAGAAACACAGCAGCTCCAAATTGCTGCCCTGCTCTGGAAAGCAGCAAGAGTGAAGCTGCCTGTAAGGACTGAGGGGGCAGTTAGAGACAGGACATTCTGCAGAATGAATTCTGACATCAAATTGCTGTATTAAACAAGCAAACAAACCTAAACCAACTAAGCTCTCACTTCTGAAAAGATTTTCTACTTTTATGGACACAAATGACCTCAGCACACAGAATCCCTCTGGGTTCTGAGGAGCAGCATCTGTCAAGAGAGGAGTGTTCAAGGCCAGGTGGGGTGAGGCCTTTGAGGGAGCCTAGTTGAGACATGTCCCTGCCCAGGGAGGTTGGAGTGGATGGGCTCTGAGCCATTCTGTAGGGGGGTGGGCTGGCAAGAGTTCAGGAGGTAGTTACTGCCTTTGTCTGAAGGAGAAGGTGTTTGAATGACAACTTTCTGCCTCCACTGGCCCATGGAGCAGTTCTTTCCCAAATGCAAGGCTTAAAGAGGAGTAAATTAAGTGTGAAAGGGGAAGACTGCCCCAAATGAGGGAGGATTCTGCTGGTAAGACAATGTCAGCACATGCCCATGGGCAATAAATGCAGGCTTTGCATCCCATATGTTTTTTTTGCTCTTGCCTTTTTGCAAATAACTTTTTCTCTTCACATCTTTGAAGTAATCTTACCATTGCTGTTTGCAGATGATGACTGTGGTGATGGCAGTGATGAGCTGGGCTGCATTCACTCCTGTTCTGCTGATCAGTTCAGGTGTTCTAATGGGAGATGTATCCCAGGCCATTGGGCATGTGATGGTGACAATGACTGTGGAGACTTCAGTGATGAAACCAGAACAAACTGCAGCAAGGAAGGTCAGTTGGCTTGGCTTGTTCCTTTTTAACTCCTAAGAACTTCCTGCTTATAAACCCAGAGAGTATTTTGTTATGGCAAGGATGACCTAATCCTCTTCCATGGAATAAAAAAAATTACTTAGAAGCATTGCAATGTTTTCTGTGGGAAAAGTCACCTGTACTATGATGATCCAGGAGTGCATCAGAGAAGAATGCAACTGAAAGGAGAATGGGTGTAAGACTGAGAGCTTTTGTAGGCTCACTGAATTAAGATAAATGTGGTGTCTGTCCTGTTAGAGAGATGCTTGCTGCCTACAGAAGGAGACAGTAAACAGCTTGCTTTAAGTTGCCACTTAATCATAGAATCACAGCACAACTCAGCTTGGAAGGGACCTCAGAGCTCATCCCCTCTAGTCTGGAGTTACTGCTCCAGTCTGGGATCAGAGCTGTGTTGGTCAGACACTGTTCAGCTGTGCTGACAGGAGATGCTCAAGTCCTGCTCCCTGGCCTGTTGCTGTGGTTCTGTATGTCTGAGCTCTCTTATTGCTGCTGTAATTCTTTATGGATCTGCTTCTCACAGACTTTTCATCCATCAAATTTGTTTTTATTGTGGACATTTCCAAGGATTCTGCATTCTTACTGGGTTGCAGAGATGAAAGGATTAAAAGCATTTAAGGCATATTAGTGACTTCAAGAAGGAAAGATTGAACTACATTTTAAATGGAAGCAGACAGAAAGGAGCAGCCAGTGTGGGGAAGTCAAGAGAGAGAAATAACTAAATAGAATCTGCTTGTGCTGAAAAGCAGGCAAAGTGAGACCAGGATTCCTCAGCTCTTCTTGTGGCCTGCAGATATTCCTGCTTAGCTTTGACTGCTGGTGCTGAGGATCTGAAGTGGTGAACTGTTTTTTACAAACTTTCTCAACAACTTTAGAGTTAAGTGTATTTTCTGAGACACAGGAGGCCTCCTGGTCTAAAGGAAAGACATAGACTGGCTCAGGCTGGAAGGGAGCTCAGAGCTCATCCCCTCCACCCTCCCCACCATGCCCAGGGACACCTCTCAGCCAGACTCAGCTGCTCAAGGCCTCATCCAGCCTGGCCTGCAACACCCCCAGCAAGGAGGCAGCCACAGCCTCCCTGGGCAGCCTGTGCCAGGCTCTCACCACCCTCACACTNCCTGTGCTCACAGCAGAGCTGCTCCAGCCAGGTGTTCCAGTTCATGTATCCTCTGTGTCCTGCTCCGCTACATGATGTACACTTCCCAGCAATTCTTTAATTTATATATAAGCAATGCCAGAATGAGGATTATTTATTAACAGCTGCCTTTGTTTGTTGGTTTGATGTTTGTTGTTTTCTGCAATGAACTGTGCCTGCATTGACAGTGCCATAAGAAGTTATTCCGACAATGCTCTTTTGGTGCAAGCTGGCATCATCACTTCAGAGTACATATTACTGCCAGCACTAGGGAATGAAATACTGGAAATGCTCACCAAGGTCACAGGTTGGGAAAAGGAGCAAGGAGACAAAGTAAGAAAGGATCAAGTCTGGAAAATACTTAGAGACTGGAGTGTGTGATTACTAATTAAAACAAGGGACTTACTGAGCTTTGCAGCTGACCCCATGGCTGCACTGAGCTGAAGCTCATTGCTGTGAAATTGGTGTGACCTTTCCTGTCTCGTGAATGAGGAGAGAGACCTCCTTTGGGGAAAAAAGGAGAATGAAGGAGGGGGGAATGGAGCTTGAGAGTGAGTAGAGGCTTAGGATGCACCAGGAAAAACTTCATCAGTCTTGGTCCTCCTTGTGTCTCCAGACTGACTCTTGCCTGGCACCTGTGTGAAAATATCCCTGGCATTTACCTTCAACCCGTGGTGAAGGTGGAAGCAAAGGGAGTGAGCAGGACAAGAAGAGGCTGTGTAAAGCTCGTGCTGGAGTGCTGAGGAAGGAGCAGTGATTAGTGCCACAGCTGGGGAGCCTGCTCCTGGCTCTGGCTAGCAGAGGGCCTTCCAAAGCACTGTAGGCGCAGCACGCAGGAGACTCCCATCAGCAAAGTCTCCAATGTAACTCTTGCTTTCCTAAGACACTCCTCCTGCCGGGAGATGCAGTGGGAAGGAGTTCCAGTGCAGCCCTGATGGGAGCTGCGTTCCGGAGCTGTGGCGCTGCGACGGGGAGAAGGACTGCGAGGATGGCAGCGACGAGAGAGGCTGCAACGGAACCCTGCGGCTGTGCGACGGCACAACCAAGTTCTCCTGCAGCAGCACAGGTAGGGCCTGCTCGCAGGCTTTGCCCCCTCATCCTCTGTGGCATGTCAGCCACACCTGCTGCTCCGGCTGCTGAGTGACGCTGAGGTGATGTCACCTGCTGTGCTCATAGCTGGACAGCAGTATTCATGTACTGCCCCTAGCCTGTGAGCCGCTTTACAGTGTCAAGTGGATGTGGCTGGAGATTCACACACACAGAGATTGTACTGAGCTGGACCCTCAAAGGTCTTCTTGTCCAACCCCACCTGGTCAGCAGGGACATCTCCAGCTAGATGAGGATGCGAAGGACACATCCAGTCTGATTTTAAATGGCTCCAGGGATGGGACCTTCACTGAGAGCTGTTCTTGCTGACAGAACATCAAACCAAGTACTCAAATATGGCATCTCCTAGTGCAGCAAAGTCCAACTATGTCCTGTTTTATAGAATCATAGAATGGAAAGGCTGGAAGGGACCTCAGAGCTCAGCCAGTTCCAAGCCCCTGCCACAGTCAGGGACACCTCCCACTAGCACAGGTCACTCAAGGCCTCCTCCAACCTGGCCTTGAACACCTCCAGGGAGGGAGCAGCCACAACCTCCCTGGGCAACCTGTGCCAGTGTCTCACCACCCTCACTGCAAACAACTTCCTCCTAACATCCACTTTCAATCTCCCCTCTCACACTTCAAATCCATTCCCCTTGTCCTGCCATTCCCAGCCCTTGTCAATAGTCCCTCCCCAGCCTTCCTGCAGCCCCCTTCACATCCTGCAAGGCCACTCCAAGGTCTCCTGGAAACCTTCTCTTCTCCAGGCTGCAGAGCCCCAACTCTCTCAGCCTGTCCTCACAGCAGAGCTGCTGCAGCCCTCTCAGCGTCTTGCTGGCCTCCTCTGGACTGGCTCCAACACTTCCATGTCCTTCCTGTGCTGGGGGCTCCAGAACTGCCCCCAGGACTGCAGCTGGGGTCTGAGGAGAGCAGAGCCAAGGGGCAGAATCCCCTCCCTTGCCCTGCTGCTCACACTGCTCTTGCTGCAGCCCAGCACACAGTTGCTGTCTGGGCTGCACTCACACTGCAGCCTCATCTTGAGCTTTTCATCACCCCAGACCCCCAGGGCCTGTTCCTCAGGGCTGCTCTCAACCATTCCCCACCCAGCCTGGAGTTCTGCATGGGATTGGAAGTTTTCTGTCTTTAGCCCTAGAAGTAAGTTTGCTGAAAGGGTATAAAGTAATTGGCTGGAAAAATTTGAGCAATGGAAACCACAGCACTGGAAATTTGAGGCACAGTGTTGGAAGACAAATGTATTCTTCCAGAACATTTAACATCAACTTTTGCTGAATGTACTTGATTAAAAAAATAAGAAAAGAATATGCCAATCTTGAGGGACAGCTCAGTTAAGGAAGAGCTTTATGTTGGCATTGTATTCATCTTTTTACAGTTTCTTTCAAAGCTTAATGTGACACTAGGAGTAAAATAACCTTCAAGAGAAGATTTAATTCTGGAAATAAAAAGTATTAATGTTGTTGCCATTAGGCAAATCTGATTGTATACAGGAAAGAATCATCTAATCAGAGAATCCCAGAATGGCTCAGGCTGGCAGGGAGCTCAGAGCTCATCCCCCCCCCCCCCCCCACCATGCCCAGGGACACCTCTCCGCCAGACTCAGCTGCTCAAGGCCTCATCCAGCCTGGCCTGCAACAACCCCAGCAAGGAGGCAGCCACAGCCTCCCTGGGCAGCCTGTGCCAGGCTCTCACCACCCTCACACTCAGCAACTTCTTCCTCAGCTCCACTCTCACTCTGCTCTGCCTCAGCTCCAAACCATTGCCCCTTGGCCTGGCTCACACCCCCTCAGCACAAGTCCCTCTGCAGCCTTCCTGCAGGCTCCCTTCAGGTGTTGGCAGGGTCACAGGTGCCTGTGTTGGCACTCGTGCAAGGAGGGAGGGCACAGTCTCAGTTTAGAGGCTGAAGGATGAAGTAGGAGTTCTCAGGCTGCCACATACAATGCATCCAGGAAATTATTTTCATCCAAAAAGTGCTAAATCCAAGGGCATCCATCTGTGATTCAGAGGGAAGTGCAACCATGCTTGTTGGTTGAGGGGAAACATCAGGGACCAGTTGTGACAGTTTCATCTGTAATTCTTTTAGTCCACTATTGTTCTGGAAGGAGCAAAGCTGCTCAGCTGCAGGAGGAGTGTTGGGAATACCTTGGAGCAGAAAGCCAACTCTTGGGTAGCTGCCATTCAGGCCAATTGCATGTGGTGGGACAAAGCAGCAATGATGGGTTCAGGAGAAGAGTTTCTGATCTGGTCCTTCCAGGCTGCAGAAGAGATGTGGCTTTCTGTCTGGGCTGTGCTCAAGGATGAATGCTGTCTGGCTGCCACCTGGCTGAGAAGTGCTCAGGAAAGAGGAGGATTGGCTCATCTCTCCTCACAGGTTGCTGGGTGGTGGCATCTGATTTCCTGACACAGGACCTGCTGGCTCTGTGCAGGACCTGTGCACAGGGGGAGGTGACTCAGGCACTCCTCTTTGAGGCAAGTGACAACTGGGGCACAGTAACAGTGAACTCTTTTTGCCAACTGCCCTGCTGACTACTTCCTTTAGTGGCTGTAAGGAGTAGCTGCAAGGCCTTGGCTCTGGTTAAGCTGTGAGGGTGCCACAGGCATGAGGCTCATGATGCAGGAGGAACTGGAGATAGGCTCAATAACTGTGCTGGAACTGCCAACCCTGCAGCATGGTGGGACAGCTCCCACCCCTGCAGTGCTACCATGGGTGCCTCTGGGCTGCTCAGCAAGGACAGACCAGCAAGAGGAGGTGGGGGAGGTGCTTTTTATGCTGAGTTCTGCCCAAGGGGGAAGGCAGAACAGCTTTGGGGTGAGAATAAGGAATGTGGGAAAGGAGGTGAAATTGTTGTATCTACTGGAGACCACCATACCAAGAGGAAGATGTTGATGAGGCCTTCTCCAGACAACTGGAGGTAGCCTCTAGAGCTCAGTGGTTGGTACTCGTGGTGAGTTCACCCACCCTGGTACTGGCTGGGCAGCTCACACAGCCAGCCCAAAAGGCCCCTGCAGTGTATCAGTGATAACCTCTTGGTGCAGGTAGTGCAGGAACCAACCAGGAGAGCTGCACTGCTGGACCTTGTGCTAACAGAGACTGGTTGGGGACAGGGATCATGACATGGTGGAGTTGAGCATTACACAGGGTAGAAGCAGACCAACAAGTAGAATCACAGCCCTGGACTTCTGCAGAGCTACCTTTGTGCTCTCCAGACACAGGCTTGCAGAAATGCCATGGGCTGAGGCTCTGGAGGGTGAAGGAGCCCAACAAAGTTGGTTAATTGTTAAAGGCCTCTTCCTCCAAGCCCAAGCTGACTGTGTTCCCCTGAGTAAAGAATCAGGCAGAGGTGCTGGGAGACCTGCATGGCTGAGCAACCCCTGAGTAAAGAATCAGACAGAGGTGCTGGGAGACCTGCAGGCTGTGAGGCCTCCAGAGAGCCTGGGGCAGGTAGAGCTGGGCACAGGACAACCAAATGAGGTTCAACAAGGACAAGTGCAGTGTCCTGCACCTGGGGAGGAATAATAAACTGCAGCAGCACAGGCTGGGAGGTGACTGCTGGAGAGCAGCCCTGTGGAGAGGGAGCTGGAGGAGAACATCCATGGGCAGCAATGTGCCCTGGTGGCCAAGAGGGACAATGGGATTCTGGTGGACATAGGAAGAGTGTGTCCAGCAGACCCAAGGAGGTTCTCCTCCCACTTCTACTCTGCCCTGCTGAGACCTCATCTTGAGTACTGCCTTCAGCTTTGGGCTCCCCAGTTTCAGAGGGACAGGGATCTGCTGGAGAGAGTCCAAGGGAGGGCTGTGAGGATGCTGAGGGGACTGAGCACTGCCTGGTGAGGAGAGGCTGAGGGACCTGGGGCTGCTTAGTCTGGAGAAGAGAAGACTGAGAGGGGATTTAATCAATGTCTATAACTATCTGAGGGCTGGGGGTCAGGAGGGAGGGACAGGCTCTACTCACTGCTGCCTGGGATAGGACAAGAAGCAGTGGATGGAAGCTGCAGCACAGCAGGTTCCAGCTCAACACAAGGGGCAACTTCTTTGCTGTAAGGGTCCCAGAGCCCTGGCACAGGCTGCCCAGAGAGGCTGTGGAGTCTCCTCTGGAGCCTTTCCAGGCCTGTCTGGATGTGTTCTGTGTGCCCTGTGCTGGATTGTCTGTTCCTACTCTGACAGGGGGCTTGGACTGGATGAGCTCTTTGGGTCCCTTCCCACCTCTGACATCCTGTGTCAATTACAGCATCTGTCAACCCTCAGCCAAACCTTGCTTGTTCTTAGAGCAGTGGTGGCCTCAGGAGTCCCTCCTGTGCAGCCTCTTTCCTGATTCCCAGCAGACAGCATTCTCTGCCTTCCAGTAGCTTGCCTGGAAGAGTAGAACATTTTTTTGCAGTCATCTGGATCTGTACTGCCAGCCAAGTTGATTGTGTTCATCCTTCCACTGATAAAAAGGTCTCTTGAATATTGAAAGACTAATGCCTCATGTCTCCTTAACAGCATTTTTGTTGTTGTTGCTGAACCAACAATTTTTTATGATTTTATTTCTTTCCCCTCACTTATCTTCTCTTTCCATTTTCTGTTTTTAAGCCTTCAGCAGCAGCATTGCTCTCACTGGAGCTATCCAACCTGCAGCTGTCGAGCTGTGCTCCCCAGAGTCAGTCAGAGAGCTGCAGGGCCTGGAGTTAAGAGTTTCAGATGACATCTCTGCTTTTATTTTAGAGAACATCAGACTGTTGTCTGTGCTGATGTGGTGACAAACATACTCAGGCTTGCATGGCAGGAGGAGATGAGTTGTAATGACTACCTGCTTGAGATGGACTGACTGTTAGGCTGCATCTAGCTGGTTCTTCTCTGCTTTCAAATTAGTCTGGTTTAAAAAGAAGCCTGGACAGATAGCATCCAACTCACCTGGTTCATGTTCAGATCACAGAATGTTAGGGGTTGGAGGGGACCTCCAGAGATCATCCAGTCCAAGCCCCCTGCCAGAGCAGCATCACCCAGAGTAGTTCACACAGGAACACCTCCAGGTGGGATTGGAAAGGCTCCAGAGAAGGAGACTCTACAGCCTCTCTGGGCAGCCTGCTCCAGGCCTCCAGCACCCTCAATATAAAGAAGTTTGTCCTTATGTTGAGGGGAAACTTTGTGTGTCCCAGTTTGTAGTTGCTGCTCCTTGCTTATTGCTGCTGAGCACTGAGCAGAGCTTGGCCCCAGCCACTGCTGCCCACCCCTCAGAGATCTGCACTCCTTGGTCAGATCTCCTCTCCAGCCTGCACAGCCCCAGGGCTCTCAGTGTCTCCCTGCAGGGGAGGTGCTCAGGTCCCCCAAATGCCCTTGCAGCTGGACTCCTTCCAGCACATCCCTGTGTCTCCTGAGCAGGAGAGCCCAAACCTGGACAGGGTATTGCAGATGTACTCAGCAATATGTTGTGTGTCCTTCCTGGGGAGACTTTCCTGTCTCAAACTCGTCCTAACAGAAGTCAGGTATTGAAGCACTGCTTCTGTGGAAGGCTGTTAGCATAGAAGATGAAGAGAGAGAGAGAGACAAAGAAGTTACAGAGAAATGAAAACATTTTTGTCTAATTTGGTGTGTGTAACAGCCTGAGGATGCCTCCTGCCTGTGTGCAGAGAAACAATTAGGACTGCCAGCACCGCTGCGGGTGATGCTGCAGAGGCTGAATGCAGCTTGGTTTGTTTCTGCTCTTGTGGCAAAGAGAAAAGCAGAGTGAAGCAATGGGTTTGTGTGATGTTGCTGCAGGTTTTTGCTGGAGTGCCCAGCCTGACTTGCTGTGTTTGTTGTCTCTTTTCCCCAAGGGAGATGCATTAGCAAAGCGTGGCTATGTGATGGCGATATTGATTGTGAGGATCAGTCTGATGAGGATAATTGCGAGGGCTATATGTGTGGACCACCAAAATACCCTTGTGCTAATGATACCTCCATCTGCCTACAGCCTGAGAAGCTCTGCAATGGGAGAAGAGATTGTCCTGATGGATCTGATGAAGGCGATCTTTGTGGTACTCCTTTTAGACACTTTTTCTGCTGACTCTTCTTGCTGTTGTCTGTGCCCTGTGGAGGAGCAGCCAGGGCTCATCTCCTCCTGGCTGGAGGCTTAGCACAGGAGCCTGTGGGAGGATTTGCACTTGCTTACAATAGCATGGGGTGCCTGAAGCGTTAGTTTACTTCAGAGAAGGGCAAGTGTAGGCTTTTAGGTGAGTCTTTCATTTCCTAACCCCTTAAAACCCTCCTGGAGGTAAACAATTTTAAAAGCTGTGGTATTCTATGGGAGTGTTGGAGGGAATTTGTCATTTTCTCAAACTACCAAAGCTTGAGTTGATAGAGTCCTGTCATTAGCTGTGTGAGAGGAAATTAAACCATCACAGCATGGCTCAGGTTGGAAGGGAGCTCAGAGCTCATCCCCTCACCCTCCCCACCATGCCCAGGGACACCTCTCAGCCAGACTCAGCTGCTCAAGGCCTCATCCAGCCTGGCCTGCAGCACCCAGCAGAGCTGCTCCAGCCCTTGCAGCATCTTTGTGGCCTCCTCTGGCCTCACTCCACAGCTCTGTGTCCTCCTCCTGCTGGGGACAGCATCACTGGAGGCAGGACTGGAGGTGAGGTCTGAGCAGAGCAGAGCCAAGGGGCAGACTCCCCTCTCCTGCCCTGCTACCCACACTACTCTGGCTGCAACCAGCACACAGCTGCCTGCTGGGCTGCAGGAGGGCACTGCTGGCTCCTGGGGAGCTGCTCAGCAACACCCCCAAGGCTCTCTCTTCAGAGCTAGTTCCATGTCTCCTTGGTGGTGGTGTTGAGTAGGTTTCATGGCACCTTAGGCAGTGTAGGTTATCTCTGCAAAACTCTACTCAGTACAAAGGTACAAAGATAATTGTCTAAATGCAGCAGCAGTGTAACTGATAAGCTAAGGAATTATCACACATGTGCAGAGCTAAAACAAATAGGTGGTGGAAGAATTCCCAGCACTGTAGCACTGCTCTTGCCCTCTGATGGTGCAGGGATAAGAAGTGAAGCACTGTAGGAAAATGAAGGTAATTTTGTCATTCTTTTGTGTGATCTCAACAGTTTGCCTCTCTAGGCTGACCTTGCCTTGCGTGAAGTGCTTTACTGTCTCCAGCATTCTGTCACAAAGCCCTGGGGCACATCTGCAAGCAGTTCCACTAACTGCAGGCTGTCTGCTAGAAGGCCCTGCACCGGGCTAAGCAGAGCTCCTTGGCATGGCAGGCAAAACTCACTGCTGCAGAAGGTGGCAGAGAGATCTTTGCACCCTGGGAGGCAAAACTCACTGCTGCAGGAGGTGGCAAAGAGATCTCTGCACCCTGGGAGGCAAAACTTGCTGCAGGAGGTGGCAGAGAGATCTTTGCACCCTGGGAGGCAAAACTTGCTGCAGGAGGTGGCAGAGAGATCTCTGCACCCTGGGAGGCAAAACTTGCTGCAGGAGGTGGCAGAGAGATCTCTACACCCTGGGAGGCAAAACTTGCTGCAGGAGGTGGCAGAGAGATCTTTGCATCCTCCTACTCTCTTGGTCTGCAGGCTGTGCTGTGAGAAAGGACTTTAAATTCTCTGTCCAGCTTATGGTGTAAACCTCAATCCTCTGAGAGCTACCTCGCAGTCCCATGGTGGCTGGACTGCAGGTGAAAAAAGTGCAGCATGTGGCCATCTTTCTTGCTTCTGTGCTGCTGCTGTGTTCCTGCTGGCAGCACAGCCCGTGGTGGCTCCCGTGGCCTCTTGGGCACTGCCAAGGGCCAGGCTGATGTGCAGTGGCTGTTACAAGTGCTGCTCCACAGGAGGCTCAGCAGCTATTGAATATTTAGCTGTCAAGCAAAGCCAAGCATAAACTGGAGGGGAAATCTGGGATGTTTGGCAGCAGGGTGCCACGTTAGGCACGTGGAAGAGCTTCAGCATTGTTTTGTTAGGATCCAAAAGTGCACTTAAAGCCCCATGCTTGGGGTTAGCAGGTAGGCTGCTTTGGAGAAGAGAAATAACTCTTCTGGTTTATAGTTTATCTCCAGGGTGCAAGGCTTTCAGAGGCTCCTTAGAATGAAACAAAACAAGAGACAGACAGAAGTGCAGCCTCCTTTCCAGCATGGCCATGGCTCAGCTGGGCCCCCCAATGATCCCCTGACTCCCAGCAGGGCTAGGAGGTGAGGAGGAGCTGTGTGCTCTTCCTCTCCAGGGGTCACAGAGTGTCTCACAGACAGGATTCTCCTGCTTTCAGTTCAGATGCTTTAAAGGTTTCACAAAGCACCCCCAGACATTTAGCAGAGCTTTGTGCATCCTCAGCTGCCTGCAGAACAGGATGTGAGAGCACACAGAATGCAGAACCTCTGTTCTCTAGTAGCTGTTAGTGGAAATCAAGGGAAGGGAGCTCCTGATCTCCTTTAAGTCTTGCTTGGACATGTTTCTTTGGCAAGTCCTTGAGCTCTAGGTACAGAGGGCTAAGAATGGGAGCCATTGCCTGCAAGCTCAAGTGGCTGGAAGCAAAGGTATGATGTGGAATAAGCTTATTTATTTCTCTTGCTCACCCTGAAGCTGGGTGACTGTAATGGTCTTTGGGCTGACTGTGAGTGGGCACTCTTCAGTTCTCTAGTGAGTGCAGCCATGTTGATGGAAACCTGTAAAACCATAGGTGCCTCCTGCAGCTGCCATGCTGAAATCCTGAGGGGCTGCCACAAAGCTGCCAAACGCTTAGAAACCAGACCAGGCACAGTACTGAGAGCTACAGACAGCTGTTCAGTACCTGCAGAATCCAGGCTGCACTTCTGGGAGGCCTTTGTGTGCTTCACTTGCCCCGAGAGCTGAGGACTGTGCAGTGCAGCTGGCAGCCCCAGCAGCCCTGAGTGTCTGCTCTGGTTTTGTCTCCTGCTTCCAGATGAATGCTCCCTCAGCAACGGAGGATGTAGCCATCGGTGTTCCGTGGTGCCCGGAGGAAGGATTGTCTGCTCCTGCCCTGCAGGATTCAGTCTTGGAGCAGACAACAAAACCTGTGAGGTTATGGATTATTGTACCAAGCACCTGAAGTGCAGCCAGGTCTGTGAACAGCACAAAAGTACTGTCAAGTGCTCGTGTTACGAGGGCTGGAGGCTCAGTAAGGACGGAGAAAACTGCGTTAGTACCGGTAAGGTGAACTTCAGTCTGCTCACTGTGCCAGATGTTAGCTGTTATGTGCACTTAGAGAGGTTGTTTCCTTCCTTGAGAGCATGAAATGTAAGCTTGGATTATCCACATGTGGTGCTGATGAGTCCTTGGGATTGCTCTTAAAGCTGTGTCTGTCTCGATGCTGGCTGAAGCCTCGCAGTGTTGCTTACAAGACTCCCTGCAAAAGCTACCACCACAGCTTCACTGAGCTTGCATTTTGTAGAGGTTCTCATGTGTGGGTCCATGGGGCATGTGAGTGTGTGTGTGTGCACAGGCAGAATTCACAGAACCACAGAATGGGAGGGCTGGGAAGGGAGCTCCAGAGACAATCCAGTCCATCCTCCCTGCCAGAGCAGCATCACCCAGGGCAGGCTGCACAGGAGCACATCCAGATGGGTTTGGAAAGCTTCCACAGAAGGAGACTCCACAACCTCTCTGGGCAGCCTGCTCCAGGCCTCCAACACCCTCACCACACAGAAGTGTCTCCTCATGTTGTGGTGCCTGTTGTTCCCTGTGCTGTCACTGGCCACCACCAAGCAGAGCCTGGAGCCTTCCTCCTGACAGCCACCCCTCAGATGTTTATAGACACTGATCAGATCTCCTCTCAGCCTTCTCCTCTCCAGACTAGGCACCCCAGGGCTCTCAGCCTTTCTTCACAGCAGAGATGCTCCAGCCCCCAGCCATCCTTGTAGCTCTCTGCTGGCCTCTCCAGCAGCTCCCTGTCTGTGGCAGTGGGGAGCCAGAGGTAGTGAAGGAGTCAGCCTGTGACCTCATGAGAATGATCAGCCTGAGCTGAGGACTCAGCAGTTCCATCTGGAATGTGCACACACATCAAACAACTGCTGTTAGAGTCTGCTGGCTGGTGGCATTCCCAGCTGAAGCTCTTTTGTCACCTCTGGCATGGTGGTACTTGTTTTCTGACATCAGCAAGCCTCAGCAGGCAAGAAGCAGACCAACACAGTGCAAAGTGGGAGAGGGAATGCATTCCCTCCTTGGCACTGTGGACAGGGACTGGAGCAGCAGGAATTGTCAGTGTCATCTTGAGGTGGTGCACAAATGTGTGCAGTGTGCACTGTCAACAATCTTTACCCTCCTGTCTAGGTGTTCAAAATCTCACCTTAGGAGTCTTTGATATTTTCCTCCTTTATTATCTGCATTCTTTGATATTATCACTTCAGAGGAGAGAGATATCCCAGAATGGCTCTCAACTTATTAACATAATTAATAATTGAATAGATATCATGATTAAGGGCTGGAGCAGCTGTGCTGTGAGCACAGGCTGAGGGAGCTGGGGGAGTGCAGCCTGGAGAAGACTCCGGGAGGACCNTGAGCAGCTGAGTCTGGCTGAGAGGTGTCCCTGGGCATGGTGAGGAGGGTGGAGGGGATGAGCTCTGAGCTCCCTTCCAACCTGAACCGTTCCAGGATTAAGATATTGTTGATTTATTCCAGATACTCAACACTTCCTCAGATGGTTCACATGAGGACCCTCTGAATCACAAGCTTACCACCAAGCCCCACTTTCCTGTGATTTAGTTGGGGCAATTA